>JBBPBX010041832.1:0-28678 GCA_038048925.1 Garcialebias charrua | reverse complement strand
GGATGAGAATTGTGCCCAAAAAAATAACAAATAAAAAAATGGATGGAAGAAAAATGGATCACAAAAGAGTCATGAGCGTTCCAACAGTAAAACAAGTGAGTCTGGTGCTCCTTCTAACAAAGCATGACTCAGCAGAAAGCTACAGTGACGTCAACAGGAATGTGTCCCAGAGCTTCACGGTCTTCAAGGCTGCGTTCAGTGCCGAGCTGACAGATCGAAGGTAAAACCCGTGGAGGGTCGTCACGCCTCACAGAACAAAACCAAACACACTCGTCTGCATTTCATCCTTTCATCTTTTTCCCTTCTCGTATTTGTTCCCTTCATCTATTTGGCTTTATCGATCTGAAAAAAAAAAGTGTTAAAAGCTTCAGAGTTTAAGGCAACAGTTTAGAAAAATATTTGGGCTTTTAGGTGTTAAAAAGTCAAAACATGTTCCCTGACTCTGAACAGCTTTATGTCGGGTCAGATAACAAGAACACTGAGGCTTGTTTCTGTTTCCCATTCATCTTTACTGGTTTGTGTGAGTCCCGTGTTGCTGCCAGTTCAGTCTTTCTGAGCCAGGCTCGCCTCTTCTGCTCCACTGGTCGGTGACAAAAGAGCCGAAGCGAGCCCGAATGCAGCACCGGCGGATGTGAGTGACAGTATTTGTTTCGTTTGGACATTTCATCAATTCACCCAGGCTGACTTGTTGAACCCAGAACATTTGGAGGAACAACACACATCGCACTTTGAAATTATTTTCTAATTCATGCCACTTTGTGTTCTCACGTTTTAAAATGCTTGTTCCCAACTATTAACACATACGAGTCTACAGGTAGTCCTCGACTTACAACGCCCCCGACTTACGACGTTTCGGACTTACGTCACGCATCTCGTTAAATAAAAAAATAAAATAATAATAATAATAATTATTATTATTATTATAATAAATAAATAAATGTACAGTACTGTACAGTTACCAAGCACTTAGCCTATCCTAACACAGTTAAGGAGTGAGTTGAATTGTCTCCCTCCTCCCTAGCAGGCTCCATTCACATAAAGGGAGCTACTTTCACTTTATGTGAAAGGGAGACAATTCAACTCACTCCATCTTTAAAAACTGTGTTAGGATAGGCTAAGTGCTTGGTAACTGTACAGTACTGTACATTTATTTATTTATTTAAAAAAAAAAAAGTTTTTTTTTTGTATGTGATGCGACTTACGGCATTTTCGACTTACGAACGGCCCGTAGGTATGGAACTCGTTCGTAAGTCGGGGACTACCTGTATTTATAAACAAACAATGATATTACATAAAATATCAAAGAAGTGAACATGTTTATTGTTGAAGAACTGGCTGAAAAACAGCTGAAACGTAGCTGAAATGGAAGAACAAGACTTGATTAGCAAAAGAAAGCAGAAAGAACACATACTTGCTGAATTAAGTTTAAATTAGCAAAAATGAGCAACAACAAAAATTACAAAATTAGCTTAAAAAGGCTGAAATTAGCAACAACAAAAAGAGGCTGAAAAGTAGCTGAAAAGGCAGAACGAAGCTTAAACTACCAGAAGATAGCAGAAAGAGCTGAAATCAGCTAGAAAAATGTGGAATTAGCTGAAATGGCTAAAATTAGTATAAAACAGCTAAATAGTAGAAGAAAGAGGAGAAAAGGCTGAAACTAGCAGAAAAAGGCTGAAAGGAGCATAACAAGCTGAAATTAGCAGAAATTAGTTAATTAGTCTGAAAGGAGCAGAAATTACCACGAAAAACTTGAATTTATCTCAAAACAGCTGAAATTAGCTAAAAATGCTGACAAGATAGCTGAAAATTTAGAACAAGCTTAAATTAGCAGAAATTAGTTAATTAGTCTGAAAGGAGCAGAAATTTCAAGCCCCGGTACTGACAACATCAAAATGTGGGTGGAAAAGGTGAAACACCCACACCTGCCTCCACCCTCATTCGCCCCACTCTGGGCCCCTGAGCAAGGCCCTTAACCCCCACCATCTGCTCCCTAAAACAGGTCTCTCTTGAAAATGAGTTCTCGTGGCTCACCTGTATAAATAAAGGCTAAATAAAATAATAATAATAATGAGATGAGCACGAAAATGTGGAAATTATCTGAAAAAGCTTAAATTAGTTTTTAAAAAAGCAAAAACTGAAAAGCAGCTAAAAAACAGAAAGAAGCTTAAACAACAAGAAAGAAGTGGAAAGGGCACATTCTGCTGAACTAGGCTGAAAAACATTGAAACAAGTGCAAAATACTGTATATGGAAATAGCTGAAAAAACTAAAATGAGCATAAAAACTGCTAAACAGTAGTTGAAATAGCAGAAAAAGCTGAAACTTACAGAAAGGAGCTGAAAGGAGCATAACAAACTGAAATGAAATTATCAGAAAGACGTTAGAAGACACAAAAATGTTGTAGTTGGCAGAAATACTGTATTCTGAAATGAGCACAAAATAGCTGAAAGTAGCAGAAAAAAGTTTAAATTTGCACAAGGAAACTGAAAGAAGCTGAAGCAGAAAAAAATGTGAAAGGAGCAGTGAAAGGTTGTAAACAGATCTAAAGACTTGAAGGATGTAAAATGAGCTCAGTTCATTTTCTAGGAGGAAAAAAATAAATATTACAAAATGCGGAAGTTGCATCAAAATCAGAGCTGAAATTTTGATATTTGTTGAAATAGCTTGAAAAGTGTAGGACGAGAATTGCGCCGAAAAACGTACAGAATAAGAATGGATCACAGTACTGTAGAGTGAACGCTTCATAAACATTCGCACAATAATTTTGATTTTTATTCAGTTTTTCCTGGTTGAATAAAAGTCAACAAAGAGGAAAAAGCAGTTTTTTTCTACTTACCCTCACATCCAGAGTGGGTGACTTCGGCAAACGGGTTGTCACAGCGGTTACACTGACGCCCGATGACCCCTCCCTTGCAGGGGCACTGTCCGGTGTTGGGGTGGCAAGACCGAGACAAGGAGCCGAGAGAGAAACAATCGCAGGGGTGGCAGGTGTCCTCATCCTCAGGACGATAGTGATTCTCCTGGAGATGATACAAAGGACAGGATTTAGACTTTGATCGTTGTGGGGAGGAGAGAGACTTCAAATTGAAACAATGCAGCAGAAAAGTTTAACTTGGATAAACCTCAAGGCCGACAAGAAAAAAAACAGTCTGCCTGAAGAAAATCAACAATTGAGGCTTATCTGAATCTGACTCTACCGTTTGGCATCGGATACGAGCCAGCTATTAAATTTCTCCTGGGACATGGGTAAATAGGGACAAAGCTTTGTCGATCGCATAGAATAGAATATATCTTTATTGGCATATTTACACCAAGGTACAAAGTTTTGCAATTGGCGCGCGCACCATCCGAAGAGGGACGTACGCACGGAAGCCGCAGCAGTATAAAACCGCGCCACCAACAATCAGATATGAAAAAGGAACATACAGTCGGGTAATCAGTGGTATTCAAAAAAGAATCTATCACAATTTGTCTTAGGACACTCCATGATAAAGTCTAAAAAACTCTACCAGCTTTAGCACGGATAAGACAAGACATGTTGCATTTCATGGCAAGCAGGGAGATTGTCCGTGAAAATCATTTCAGATAAGCACAGTCTGTAGATGTCATTTCAGCTCGGCTCCATTCTGAAAGCACACGGAGACCTCTGGGGGGGGGGGCAGCGAGTTCTCAACAGCTTTCACTCCAGGAGAAGATTTGCAGACAGCCTTCTTTTTCCAAGGTTGCTCACAGTCCAGATTAGATTAGTCGCTTATTTATTTTCAGGCCAGGCTACAGTGTACTTTTGACTGCAGCCTTGAAGTCCAGGTGCTGTTCAGGTCCAAATCGTCGAATCATGTGAGGTTCCGAGCTACAAATCCCCGACTGTGCCCTGATGGGGCTGTAAACGAGTCCCAAAGCGCACCGCAGGTCCGCGGCTGTCCGCCGCTGCTCCCACCGTGCGGTTCAGCTCGTACAACAGCTGGCTTGTTGAGGTCATAGCCCGGATCAGAGAATCTGGTTGAGCAGGGAGTCTCGCCAGCGCGTTGATCGCCGCGGCCGCCTCCCTCAGCTTCCAGTAGCAGAAAACATCCGCCGATCCCAAAAAGCAGAGCAACTGCCACCAATATTCCAATAATCCACAAAACTTCAACGTCTTCGACAGAGAGAACGGTCAGACACATTGGCCACGAGTCCATAGTGTATCCCACCGCATGCGTGTCGAAGGGGCAAGCCGCCTCTCCTGGTCCGGTGCGCTTCGTTGAAAAAATTTTATCAATAGAGGAAACAGCCCACGTAAATAAATCCATTTCAAATTGGTTCGAGTGAGCGCTGAAGAGTTAAGACGAGACAAAATGCAAAAGCAGGGAGGAGGAAACTTAGGGGGGAGAGGAGCAAAAAGAGAAGCGACCTGCTTCGCCGAGTGCCAGAAGTCCATCTCCCCCTCTTTGAGAACGTCTGTGCAGGCTTATCAGAACTGCCGGCTGAACAACAACATCAGGACTGTGGCCTATATGAAAGTGCTCATGGACAAATCTCAATGTCTTGACGTCAAATGCATACTGTATGTAACGTGTCTATAAATGTACTTGCTGGTAAGAGTTTTTTTTTTTTTTTCAAATTGTGTCCTGATAGGACAATATGTGGAGATATTTTTTGTAATACGTACCACTATCCATCCTCATGGCTCTTACCTTTTTCTATCTTAAAGTGTTTTGATAAAGAATAAGGGGCCGCGCTATTATAGCAGCAGCAACGTGCACTCTGCCCATCTCTCGGACGACTGTACGAACATAATTTCACTGTATCCCGGTACAATGATAATACAACTTACCTGATTCTGATTTCAACCGGCGTATCAATAATAATAATAAAAAGTTTGTTTGTTTTTACTAAAAACAATGTGTACAAGAGGCGCAAATGCTGCAGAAACTCAAAGTATTTTTAAAGTATTTCACGTGGTGTTGAATGAGGGACTTCGTTAAATGCTTATGTTCTGTGTATTTACCTTGCAACGGCATTCTCCGGTGGTTTTGTTGCAGTCTTTGTGAAACCCTTTGCTTGTATCACAGTTACAGGGCCCGCACATCGGACTGCCCCACCATCCCTGAGGACAAGGCTTCTCCACTCTGTCATGAAAGACAACGACTCAATTGGGTTCGGCGAATACACAAAACTGAGACACATCCAGGTTTTGTTTTCATTATAGTTAATATTATTAACATTCCCAGGACAAAGACACGATACCAACTTGAACTCGGGTGAAAAAATATCAACCCGCTATCAGTCTATCTATCTTCAGATATGAACTTTCAGAATAAACTTCCTCAGCAGTTGAAAGCCCTGGCTGCTGTGCGATCTGATAGCATCAGCATGAGGGCAGGAAAGACTGAACACCTGTAGGGGATCAGACCATAGATATTATATATAAACACTAGATACCCTACGGACTGGAGCTGCCTATTGGAGCGGACATTCCGTGCGGCCGCCATCTTGGATGGGTGTGTTTCGCGCTCCCAGCGCATTTATTTGTATTGAAGAAGCTGTATGCTCCACTAAAAACAATCATAACTTCACGAATTCTTACCCGATTTTCACACGGTTTTGTTTGTTATAAACGTCAGAGATGTGGTTATGACGTGTGACACTGCTACTCAATAAAAGTATGTGCTTTCATGCTTAAATACTTTGTTTTATGCTCTTTAACAAAGATACACATATGGGATATTAATAAATGTATACATTTTTAAATTAAAAAAACTAGTTTGATTGTTCATTTGAATTTATTTTACTCTCTCACTCAAACACAGCATACAATACAGAGTCTTGTGTACAATGCTACAGCAACTATTTTTTTTTATTTTGAGTGCTGTGCATGTAAACAGTTGTGAACGAACCTTTTTTTATAAGACCTGAAAAAGTAATCTAAACCCTCCAGGTCCTTTCACTACCCTCCCTGCAATTGGGGCTAGGAAGCTCCAGAGCATGGACAACCAGGACCTTTTGTGTGTCTGGTGATAGAGACTTTGTGAGGTAATAGGCGACTGGAGCTTTCCAATGACCCTGTAGACCAACCACCATAAAAACAAGCACCTCCGTGGCTACATCAGTCTCATCCATGCCATCACCCATATCCACATATCCAGACATTTTCTGGGTACAGGGATTATACTGGACATGTTTCTTGATGGCCATGGCATCCAACATGAGGACCACAGAGCCATATTTAACAGGGTCCTCTTCACATCTCCTCTGCAACATGTCCAACATCATTGTGTTGAGCCCAGGTTTGGCATCCACAGACTGCAACCACCTGAACAACAAATAAATAAAGGTTTATGTGCTTTAACCCATGGATTGATAGATATATTGATTTTCTTTCTTTCTCTCTTTCTTTCTCTCTTTCTTTCTTTCTTTCTTTCAAGACTTCTTGATATCAAAACTTTCAAAAATAGTGAAAATAGCAAGCTCTAAGTTATTACATCTGTTCTGTTTGTTGTACATCATACCTAGGGGTTGAAGTATTTTACTCAATATGTTTAAAATATGTAATAAAAATATACTACACCTTTGCAGTGTATGTGGATGAGGGAGGGGAAAATGCAGAGAATCCCTCAGGTAACTGTAGGCTTTGGGACCATGAAGGTGCAGTGTGAGGGCAAACTCTCGCTGCTCTTTTGTGTATTCATTGCCCCGCTTTGAAAAGAGGTCTATCTGAAGATCTGTAAATCAAACTACATAGTAAGCTTCCTAGAAATAAATACCTAAAGTCTGACAAAGAGTTTAAATGTAACATAACAAAAATTCTAAGTTGTAGTATTAATGTATTTACCTGAATGTAAGTCAAGCCTTTCTTTCAGCTCCTCATTTAGAAGGTTCTTCCTCTTCAGATCCAGCAATGATGACAAAATATAAATGATCAAATAACCAAAACTATTGTTCAATCTTACTTGTGAAAGGTAATCCCATGTGATCTACTTTCAACACTGCGCTGGTTATTGCAACCATAAGCTGCACAAAATACGGGCATAGTAACTCGCCCTGTGTTTACTCCTGTTGGCTCTTATGTGGAAACCCCCATCCAATATGGCGGCGCTGCGCGCTGCGATTCTGCCCACCATGAGGTATCTAGTATTTATATAATATCTATGGTCCTCCCAGGGTGTCATGTTCTGCCCTCCCTCTGTGTTTCCCAGAGTAAGTACCTCTCCAGTTTAGTTTAGTTCAGTTTAGTTTAGTTTAATAGTTTTTGCTGCCCTGCCAGCCTTTGTTTTGTTTTTTTATAAATAAATACTTTAAGTTTTTCCTACGCCTCCTGTGATCCTCCTTCATTTGGGTTCAACTCCATCCGTGACAGCTGAACCTGACACATTGCAGTAATTCTGTTGGATGTGTAGTGGGACAGCACTCTCATGTCCGTTACTGGATGTGGGCCTCTTCACATCTCTCTGAAACTCTGAGTGTTACACCTTTCTTGAGTCCCCAAGGAGACAAGTGGACACTATTTTTGTTACAATTATTTTGGATTAAGAAACACAAATCAATCAGAAAGACTTCCATTTCATCCATCCATCCATTTTCATCCGCTTATCCGGGGTTGGGTCGCGGGGTAGCAGCCTAAGTAGGGAGGCCCAGACTTCCCTCTCTCTAGCCACTTGAAGCAGCTCTTCTGGGGGAATCCCAAGGCGTTCCCAGGCCAGCCGAGAAACATAGTCCCTCCAGCGTGTCCTGGGTCTTCCTCTGGGTCTCCTCCCGGTGGGACATGCCCGGAACACCTCACCAGGGAGGCGTCCAGGAGGCATCCTAACCAGATGCCCGAGCCACCTCAACTGGCTCCTCTCGATGTCTCGATGACTTCCATTTAATTTGTGTTAATTCAGAATTGATCAACAGTATATTTTTGTCATATAATGATGATCTGTTATTAACATGAGTTGCCCTCATGCTGGTTTATTTCTGCAGAACAAGCATGCTTTAATATTATGGCACAGTTCAGGGTAAACTTTTAACTTGCAACTTCGTTTGTGTTGTCTGTAAAGTAGCCATAATATTCTCTGTGCTAACAAGCGGCCATCTGGCCGATTCTATAAACAAGTTTTCCTAGTGTCCTTCAGAGATCTTCCGACTGTGGGAGCTGAAACTCATTCTTTTATTTTGTTAAACCAGCCAATAACCATTCAGGAAGTGGGCAGACTCCACCCTCCATATAAAATTTTACTTCCTGTATACTGGTTAGTGTGAAAGAGAGAACTGAACTAACAACTGGTTTTCTCTGGAAGCTGGAGACGTTGTGGTCATTTTGTCAATTAGACCTACGTTCTCAGCCAGAGTTACAGCAGAGCCTTGCGGTAACTCACTCACTCCTTTCTGAAAGAATTTGTTTTCTGAAAGTTTTATTTTGAAACTCAGCCAGGACGTTGACCTTGTTTCCTGCCGAGAGAGGCGAGTTTCCTCGTATCGTTGAATCGGCTTACACACGCTGAAGTTTCTACTGGACGACTGTTGGACAAAACAATCCGTTGAGTGTGTCCAGATACTTCTCAGCTCTTATCTACAGAGACGAAGCGTCAACAGGTAAAGAGCCGTGGATGTTTGCTGAGCGTGCGGGAGCCCAGCTGTAACTCGTGTGGGGAAAAGTGTCACCCTGTCATTTCAAAATTATTAACTTCCGTTAAACTTAGCTTTCATTCACTTCTTCCTCCTTAATCTTATTTTTCTTAAGCCATTAATCTTTTAAGTAAATGTGCCAACAGGAAAGTTAAACCTAACTTGTCTGTTTGTTTAATTTGAATTCTTGTCTACAGTAGTGTGTCCATCAATGATTTTACTTCTGCAGTGGCGGCTCTTAAATGGGGGGTTCCGCAGGGGTCCATCCTGGGTCCTCTCTTGTTCTCCTTATACCTGCTGCCACTCGGTGCTATTTTCCGGAAACACAATATACCTTTCCACTTCTACGCTGATGACTGTCAAATCTACTTCCCCCTAAGACAAAATGGTACAGGCTCTATTCAACCTCTGCTCGACTGCCTGGCTGACATCAGGGACTGGATGGCTTTAAATTTCTTAAGCTTCAATGATAAGAAGTCTGAAGCCATATTGTTCCTTCCCAATGACACAACCTCAAACCACTGCATTGACCTGTCTGCTCTACCCCTGTCCGAAAAACAAAAAGTCAAAAATCTGGGAGTGATAATGGATCCTTCCATGAAACTCAACAGTCATGTAAACATGATCGTCAAATCCTGTTTTTTCCAGCTGAGGCGTCTGTCTAAGCTGAAGCCCATATTATCCAAAAACAACCTGGAGACAGTGATTCACGCATTCATTACATCTAGGCTTGATTACTGCAATTCACTTCTGTTTGGCGTCAGTCAAGCCACCATTGCACGATTACAACTGGTTCAGAACGCAGCTGCCCGATTTTTAACCAGCACACGCAAAAGAGAGCACATTACACCAGTCTTGGCCTCCCTTCACTGGCTACCGGTTCATCTTCGAATCCAATTCAAAATTCTCATGTATGTCTACAAATCGCTGAACAGTCTCGCCCCCGCCTATCTCTCGGATCTGATACACCCATATGTCCCTCCACGTGCTTTGAGGTCAGAGGATCAGGTACTCTTAATAGTTCCAGAAACTCGCCTTAAGCGCAGGGGTGACAGGGCGTTCTCTGTAGCAGGCCCAAGACTCTGGAACGAGTTACCGCTGCTCATCAAACAGGCCCCCTCCCTCTCGGTTTTCAAATCCCGGTTAAAAACTCACTACTACTCCATTGCTTTCAATGCCAGCTGATTTGTATTGGATCGTTTGATTTATGATCTGCAATGTTTTTATGTTTTTCGTGTTGTACTTCATTGTCTGTGTTGCCTGTTGCGTGTTTGTTTGTCCAGCACTTTGGTGTGGACTTGTTCCTGTTTAAAGTGCTTTATAAATAAAATGGTATGGTATGGTATGGTAGTTATTAAATCAGAACTAATCTCGATACAATGTTAAATGTACTTTTATGATTGTCTCAATAAAAGGTCTGTCTTTTGGTGGATCAACATAAGTTGACGTCTCTCGTGAAATTACATTTGTCTAGTCACTTTAAAGCAATTTAATCCGGAAAAAGAGTGACCTCGTGAATATTGATGATAGATGTGTGTAGATAAAATCTGCTCAAACCTTTCATCTAAAATATAGATAAGTCAGAAAACTGACCAATTACACTATATTATTACATTTGGTGGACCCGTAAGTGTTTAATTACACTATATTATTACAGATGTAAGTTTTAAATGAGGACTGAGGAAATCGAAACACCATCCATCCATCCATTTTCGTCCGCTTATCCGGGGTCGGGTCGCGGGGGTAGCAGCCTAAGTAGGGAGGCCCAGACTTCCCTCTCTCCAGCCACATGGAGCAGCTCCTCTGGGGGAATCCCAAGGCGTTCCCAGGCCAGCCGAGAAACATAGTCCCTCCAGCGTGTCCTGGGTCTTCCTCTGGGCCTCCTCCCGGTGGGACATGCCCGGAACACCTCCCCAGGGAGGCGTCCAGGAGGCATCCTAACCAGATGCCCGAGCCACCTCAACTGGCTCCTCTCGATGTGGAGAAGCAGCGGCTCTACTCCGAGTCCCTCCCGGATGACTGAGCTTCTCACCCTATCTCTAAGGGAGAGTCCAGACACCCTGCGGAGAAAACTCATTTCAGCCGCTTGTATCCGAGATCTCGTTCTTTCGGTCACAACCCAAAGCTCATGACCATAGATGAGGGTGGGAACGTAGATCGATCGGTAAATTGAGAGCTTTGCCTTTCGACTCAGCTCTCTCTTCACCACGACAGACAGCGCCCGCTTCACTGCGGATGCTGCACCTATCCGCCTATCGATCTCACGCTCCAGTTTTCCCTCATTCGTGAACAAGACCCGAGATACTTAAACTCCTCCACTTGGGGCAGGACCTCCTCCCCGACCCGGAGAGGGCATGCTACCCTTTTCCGGCTCAAGACCATGGCCTCGGATTTGGAGGAACTGATCCTCATCCCGGCCGCATCACACTCGGCTGCAAACCGCTCCAGTGAAAGCTGTAGATCACAATCTGATGAAGCCAATAGGACCACATCATCTGCAAAAAACAGAGAAGCGATTCTAAGGCCACCAAAACAGATCCTCTCAACACCTTGGCTGCGCCCCTCCCTGGGCTGCCACCTTACCGTGGTGGAGGGGTTTGAGTGTCCCAATGATCCTAGGAGCTATGCTGTCAGGGGCTTCATGCCCCTAGTAGGGTCACCCAAGGCAGACAGGTCCTAGGTGAGGGACCAGACAAAGTGCAGCCCGAAGACCCCTTATGATGAGTAAAATAAATGGACAAAATGTTCCCTCGCCCGGACGCGGGTCACCGGGGCCCCACTCTGGAGCCAGGCCCGGAGGTGGGGCACGTTGGCGAGCGCCTGGTGGCCGGGCTTTCACCCATGGAGCTCGGCCGGGCACAGCCCGAAGAGGAGACGTGGGTCCCCCTTCCCATGGGCTCACCACCTATGGGAGGGGCCAAAGGGGTCGGGTGCAATGTGGGATGGGTGGTGGCCGAGGGCGGGGACCCTGGCGGTCTGATCCTCGGCTACAGAAGCTGGCCATTGGGACATGGAATGTCACCTCTCTGGTGGGGAAGGAGCCTGAGCTAGTGTGTGAGGTTGAGAGGTTCCGGCTAGAAATAGTCGGACTCACCTCAACGCATGGCTCTGGCTCTGGAACCAGTTTCCTTGAGAGGGGTTGGACACTCTTCTACTCTGGAGTTGCCCCTGGTGAGAGGCGCCGAGCAGGAGTGGGCATACTTGTTGCCCCCCATCTTGGTGCCTGTACGTTGGGGTTCACCCCGGTGAACGAGAGGGTAGCCTCCCTTCGCCTACGTGTGGGGGGACGGGCTCTGACTGTTGTTTGTGCCTATGCGCCAAACGGCAGCGCAGATTACCCACCCTTTTTGGAGTCCTTGGAGGGGGTATTGGAGAGTGCGCCTCCTGGGGACTCCCTTGTTCTGCTGGGGGACTTCAACGCTCACGTGGGCAATGACAGTGAGACCTGGAGGGGTGTGGTTGGGAGGAACGGCCCCCCTGATCTGAACCCGAGTGGTGTTTTGTTGTTGGACTTCTGTGCTCGTCATGGATTGTCCATAACGAACACCATGTTCAGGCATAAGGGTGTACATATGTGCTCTTGGCACCAGGACACCCTAGGTCGCAGTTCGATGATCGACTTTGTTGTCGTCTCATCTGATCTGCGGCCGCATGTCCTGGACACTCGGGTGAAGAGAGGGGCGGAGCTGTCAACTGACCACTACCTGGTGGTGAGTTGGCTCCGATGGTGGGGGAGGATGCCGGTCAGACCTGGCAGACCCAAACGTATTGTGAGGGTCTGCTGGGAACGTCTGGCAGAGTCTCCCGTAAGACGGAGCTTTAACTCCCACCTCCGGGAGAGCTTTGAACACGTTCCGAGGGAGGCGGGGGACATTGAGTCCGAGTGGGCCATGTTCCGCGCCTCTATTGTCGAGGCAGCTTATCAGAGTTGTGGCCGCAAGGTTGTTGGTGCCTGTCGTGGTGGCAACCCTCGAACCCGGTGGTGGACACCGGCGGTGAGGGATGCTGTCAGGCTGAAGAAGGAGTCCTATTGGGCCTTTTTGGCCTGTGGGACCCCGGAAGCAGCAGATAGGTACCGACAGTCCAAGCGGCATGCGGCTCGGGTGGTTGCTGAGGCAAAAACTCGGGCGTGGGAGGAGTTCGGAGAGGCCATGGAGAATGACTTCCGTACGGCTTCGAGGCGATTCTGGTCCACCATCCGGCGTCTCAGGGGGGGAAAGCGGTACGCGACCAACACCATTTATGGTGGGGATGGCGTGCTGTTGACCTCAACTCGGGATGTTGTGAGTCGGTGGGCGGAGTACTTCGAAGACCTCCTCAATCCTACTGGCACGTCTTCCACTGAGGAAGCGGAGCCTGGGGACTTTGGGTCGGGCTCTCCAATCTCTGGTGCTGAGGTCACCGAGGTGGTTAAAAAGCTCCGCGGTGGCAGGGCTCCGGGGGTGGATGAGATTCGCCCTGAGTTCCTTAGGGCTCTGGATGTTGTGGGGTTGTGTTGGCTTACGCGACTCTGCAATATCGCGTGGACATCGGGGGCAGTTCCCTTGGATTGGCAGACTGGGGTGGTGGTTCCCCTATTCAAAAAGGGGGACCATAGGGTGTCAGAGTCAGAGTCAGAGAGTATTTATTGTCATTTGCACCGCATGTAGTACATGTGATGAAAACGAGATTATGTACACAGGGTCCCAGTTACATCCAACAACAAATGCAAGAGAAAAACAATAATAACATCTAGGATTAACTAAGAGAGACATCAGCTAGTAATACACTAAGCCCTAATGTAGTAGAAAAACATCATTATAAACAGCAGCACGAACATGAGTCATTATGAGCAGATGGGTCATTATGAGCAGATGGTCACAGATGAACGCAGCAACAAGAAACAGATCAGTATCAACATGATGTGACATTTTGCAGTGTTTATTCTTATTATTTATTTATTCATGAGTCTGACAGCCTCAGGGTAGAAGCTGTTCCTCAGTCTAGTGGTTCTACATTTGATGCTCCTCAACCTCCGTCCCGAGGGGAGTGGTGCAAAGAGTGAATGTGCTGGGTGAGTGAGGTCTTTCATGATGCAGGTGGCTCTTTTTCTGCATCTGGAGGTGTAAATGTCTGTGATGGTGGGGAGACTGACTCCCACAGACTTCTGTGCAGCCTTCACCACTCTCTGTAGAGCTTTCCTCTCTGCAACTGTGCAGCCTCCATGCCACACATTGATGCTGGAGCACAGGATGCTCTCCACTGCACACCTGTAGAAGGAGTTGAGGACTGAGCTTCTCAGACCAGCTCGTCTCAGCCGTCTGAGGAAGTAGAGTCTCTGATGACCTTTCTTGATCAGGCTGGTGGTGTTGTTGCTCCAGCTGAGGTTATCATTCAAGTGTACACCCAGGTACTTGTAGCTGGAGACCACCTCCACCGCAGATCCACCTATGTACAGTGGGGTGTGGGTGTGTTTGTTCCTTCTGAAGTCCACAATCATCTCCTTCGTCTTCTTCACATTCATGTGAAGGTTGTTCTCTTTGCACCAGCTCTCCAACTGTGTGTTCCAACTATAGGGGGATCACACTCTTAAGCCTCCCTGGTAAGGTCTATTCAGGGGTTCTGGAGAGGAGGGTCCGTCGGATAGTCGAACCTCGGATTCAGGAGGAGCAGTGTGGTTTTCGTGCTGGTCGTGGAACACTGGACCAGCTCTACACCCTCAACAGGGTCCTGGAGGGTGCGTGGGAGTTTGCCCAACCAGTTTACATGTGCTTTGTGGACTTGGAAAAGGCATTCGACCGCGTCCCTCGGGGGGTTCTGTGGGGTACTCCGGGAGTATGGGGTACCAGGCCCATTGATATGGGCTGTTAGGTCCCTGTACGACCGGTGTCAGAGCTTGGTCCGCATTGCCGGCAGTAAGTCAGGCTCGTTTCCAGTGAGAGTTGGACTCCGCCAAGGTTGCCCTTTGTCACCGATTCTGTTCATAACTTTTATGGACAGAATTTCTAGGCGCAGCCAAGGTGTTGTTGAAATCGAAACGCAAGGAACTCATAGTTTTGTTCAATGATCTTGTTCCTGTCAGTCTTCAACATGTGACTTGCATGATCTAATCATGTGTTGACACATTCTAGGACAGAAATGAACCTGAACAGGTAGTTTTTGTTGCCTGTTAAGCATTTAAACATGGGTTCATTTAGGTAAACTTTAAAGTATGACTATTCTTGCTGCTAAGTTTAACTGAACTGTGCAATACAGTATAGAGGTGCAATTTAAAAACTTAAAAAAAAAATACTTTGTGTGCTCAACGGCACGTTTTATCAAGATTTGAAATAAATACAGGTTTACAAAAGAACACATTCTATTATTTATCTACTATTTATTTATCTATTATTATCAGACGGCTGAGATGAGCTGGTCTGAGTAGCCCAGTCCTCACCTCCTTCGACGGGTGTGTAATGGAGAGCATCCTGTGCTCCAGCATCACCGTGTGACATGGAGGCTGCACAGCTGCAGAAAGAAAAGCTCTGCAGAGAGTGGTGAAGGCTGCACAAAAGTCTGTTGGAGTCAGTCTCCCCACCATCACAGACATTTACACCTCCAGATGCAGGAAGAGAGCCACCTGGATCATGAAAGACCCCACTCACCCAGCACACACACTCTTTGCCCCACTCCCCTCAGGACGGAGGTTGAGGAGCATCAAGTGTAGAACCACTAGACTGAGGAACAGCTTCTACCCTGAGGCTGTTAGACTCATGAATTTTTTTTTTTTTTTCTTCGGCTTTTTCCCTGCGTTAGGGGTCACCACAGCGATCTAGTCGCATGAAGATTTGGCAGTTGTTTTTACGCCGGATGCCCTTCCTGACACAACCACAGACCACCGAGCAACCACAGCCCTCTGTGTGGAGCAGAGAGCTGATATCTAGGGTTCCCGGGGGAGCAGATGGTGTGGGTTAAGGGCCTTGCTCAAGGGCCCAGAGTGGGGCAGATGAGGGTGGAGATAAGTGTGACCGCTTCACTTATCCCACCCACATCTTTGATGTTGTCGGTACCGGGGCTTGAACCGTGGCTTGAACCGTGGCCTGTTAGACTCGTGAATAAATAAATAATAAGAATAATCACTGCGAAATATCACAACATGCTGATGCTGATCTGTTTTCTTGTTGCTGTGTTCATTTGTGACCATCTGCTCATACAGACTCATGTTCGTTCTGCTGTTTGTAATGATGTTTTTCTGTTAGTGCTTAGTGTATTTCTAGTTGATGTTTTTCTTAGTTCATATCTTAGATTTTACTGTTTTTCTCTTACATTTTGTTGTTGGATGTAACTGGGACCCTTTGTACATAATCTTGTTTCATCACATGTACCACATGCGGTGCAAATGACAATAAAGATTCTCTGACTCTGACTCTGATTTACATTTAACATATACTTGCAACATTGTTAAAAAAAGACTCAAAAGGACTTGAAATTCCAAGTTTCAGACTTGGGACTTGACTGTTGCCTGTCTTTACTAGAAACTTGACTCGGGACTTGAGGATAAAGACTTGAGACTTACTTGAGACTTGCAAAACACTGACTTGGTTCCACTCTGGTTTGTAGTGATGGTTCTTTTATGGACTGATATTCTGGTTCTCTTTATTACAATAGTAAATTTTACTGGAATAAACACAAATGTGTGCACACCAACCTCTTGAATGGGACCGCGTTCCACAAAGCTTTCTCCACATCAGCTACAGAGGCCCGAGCTAGTTCAGCCACAGTGCAGAGGCCTTGGGCGTAGAGCGCTCTGGCTCGTGTCGCGGTCAGAAGAGAAACCCTGATGAGATCGACGAGTTCCCTCTGGACTCCAAAGCTCAGCCTGGTCTGGTACTGAGACAAAAGCAGCTCCATGTTGTGCCAACGCAGATGTGTACAGAACACCGTTATCATACCTGAGGGGGTGACAAACATGTAAATTGTCCTGGTTTTCTATATTTGGATGTAAGACTGTGTGTTGATAAGACGTTGATCCAGATAAACAGCATGTGAGCCACAGGTTAATATCCAAGCTGCGTCTGACACTAATGCCTCATCCTCACCAAACGCATCAAAATGCTCCCAATGCTCTGTGTTTGCTGCTTGTCAACAGATGTCTGTCCCCACCGATCATGTCTGCAGACGTGCAGTGGGAGGAGCGTGTGGCTCCCTTCCCGGTCAGATCCGTGTTGTTTTTATGTACAATGGGCAGATAAAATCAGCTGTACGTGAGCCTTGTTAACACTTGAGTGGGTTTTCTACGAGCCGAACTGCAACTCCAAAAGTCTTTGTTGAGATTAAAACGTTTTTTTTTTTTAATGTTTGGGGTGATGTACATTCGAGTGGACAGCAGCGACTTTAAAAATGCCAGGTTTTCCTACCGGAGGCTGTTTTCGTCCACAGAAAGTCCCGTCGTCGTTGCGTCATCACATAGCAGAGTCTCTCCCGAGTGGTTGCTGCGATGCTACGAGCAGCAGAAGCAAGAATATTCTGGCTTCCTGCTGCTCGGCTGTTCGGCTGCGCGCATGCGTGAAAAGGGACTGTCGGGTCCTGCTGCGTTGCTTGAAATGCTGAAGACGCGCCGCGTCACGCCCCGCTGCTCCAAGATGCGCGGCCACATAGACTTTCAATGTAAAGTGGCTGCTTTGGCTGCGCGAAAAGCGTTTGGTGAGGATTCAGCATCAGACCTAATGAAGCATCTTTCAGCAACTTGACATCTATAATACATGACAAGATCACTCCTAATTCTGGAGTTACTGTTCTCCTGATTTACTGTATTCATGTTCAGAGTTTAAACCCAGAATATTAAACAGTGTAATGCTGCTGATTTCTGAAACAGTTAATTTGCGCAACCACACAAGACAACAGTCAGAAATACGTAGCTGCATATGTGGAAGCAGACTGCTGCAGAGACTGTAGCTGCCCACGGCTGCACTTGTATTTAGAAGCAACAGCTCCCAAAGGAACCTCGATCCATCTAAATCTAGTTAGTTAATTTTGTCACTTTAATATTCACTTATTATTTGTGCTAAGTTAGTTTAAGTTTTGCTTTATTTGTTTCATATGCTGTTTTCAGCTCATTTGTATTTTCTGTCCCCTTTATTATGTTGTGCCTCCCTCATGTGGCAGATTTAGGTTACTCCAGCCCTATTTAAAGCAGCCCCTTGTTCTTTGTTAGCAGGTCAGTTTTGTTAGAGTTCAGTTGACCTCATTTAAGTTGGGCCCAAATTTATTGATCTTTTGATTTATATTTCATTGAAATTTGATTCTTTGTTAGCTATTTTTTGGAACTTAAATATTAATACTATTGAAAGTTTTGGCTGATTTTTGAATACCTTTGTCCTTATTTAAGTCTGGTCCCTCACACAGCTCCTCAGACTGAACAAGTCTTTCACACGAAAGATGAAACCTGAAAGTTATACACCATAACTCATGTTCCCTGAAGGAAGGGAACGAGGTGCAACATACTTGCTATGGGAATCAATAGCGCCCCCGCGCAAATACCTGAAGGAATACACTCACGCCTTTACGGCAGGGGCGTCACCGCCGCGCCAGAGGCCCCGCCCTCTGGGTACTTAAGCGGCTGACGCCCGTCCATCTTTCTCTAAGATTCCACTTCACCGAGCTTTCAGCATTGAAAGGACCAGATATGTTGCACCTCGTTCCCTTCCTTCAGGGAACATGAGTTATGGTGCATAACTTTCAGTTCCCTTTCAGTTGGTCTCTCGGTGCAACATACTTGCTATGGGAACGTAATCCATTCACGCCCTTGAAATGCTCAGCAAAGTGCATGTGAGAACATCCGTCTCAAAGACAGGCATCTCCCAGCTGCTTTCTGCAGGGAATGTAGAAAGCACATGCTAAGAGGAAAAAATGCCAAATGTAAAAACACCAACTTGATGTCTCCACTGGGCATACATATATATAACACCAGCTAGAGACCGCTTAAGCGTGCTCTATCAGTGTGAATACCTGTCCTCCCTTTTCCCGCTGGAACATCCTAAGAAACAGGAGGAGAAATGGACCCGCTATGTCACAAGAAATTGGGTGACAGATGTGGAGGAAGAAAGCCCATGCAAAGCACAGGGTAACCTCACAGGTCCTTGTTAACTTTGGAATGTCGTTTTCATATGTTTTGGGACAAAGCAACCAAAGCCTTAGGCTCTCAGCTAAGCCCCTTCAGAGGCCAGGCTGAAAGTTGCCATAACTCTGGACGTGGATGTAAGAGTTGTCCACACGCCTGAGTCAGCAGGTCCCTATGAGAGGGCATATGCCATGGTATCCCAGATAGCATTGAAATCAACTCTGGGAACCACGTTTTCTGTGGCCACCTGTGGGCTATAAGAATCAAGGAGAGAGCTCCCTGACGTACCCATTCCAATGTCGCCCCGATCAGAGGGACGGGTGGAAAACGCATGGTAGAGCACCCCTGCCGGCCAATCATGTGCCAGAGCATCCATACCCAATGGAGCATCTGCTTCCCTCAAGGAGAAGTAAAGGTCACAGTGTGAGCTAGCCCTGCAAGCAAACAGGTTCACAGAGGCTCTCCCAAATCGTGACCAGACCTGTTCCACAATCCGTGGGTTTAGGCTCCATTCTGACGCCAGAAGAGGACCTCTTGAGAGGGCGTCCGCTCCATAATTTAGTTCACCAGGGACATGAGTCGCCCTAAGTGACAGGATCCTTGGAGCACACCATGTGAGCATCTTTTGCGCCAGTCCGAGGAGGGCCCGGGACCTTGTCCCTCCCTCTCTGTTGATAAAGGACACTGTGGGTTATCCGATTTCACTAGGATATGTTGTCTAGCAATCAGACCTTTGTTGAAGAAGTCTTTTAATGACAGGAATACGGCCAACAATTCCAGGAAGATGATGTGTAATCTTGCTTCCTGTTCGTTCCAAAGGCCACGGGCGTTCTGATTTCTACAGATCGTCCCCATCCTGTTTTTGAGCCATCCGCCGTGATGACCACACGAGATGACACCCTTCCCAGTGGGACCCCTTCCGTGAAAAGGGACACATCCCTCCAGGGTTCCAGAGCCTCCAGGTACTCTGAGTCTATCCTAACCTTTCCTGCTTGATTAGGCAGGTCAGGTTGTACTCGCTGGTTTATCCATAGCTGCATGGGCCGCATTTTCAGTAATGCGTGTGGCACACAGGGAATGGCTGCTGCCAAGAGGCCTAAAAGGCGTTGGCAGGTTTTCACAGGGACCCGATGGTCCGGTTTAAATCTATCCAGGCAACGGCGAATAGAGGAAACTCGTTCCTTCGAGAGCCATGCACTGTACTGCACGGTGTTGATCTGTACTCCCAGAAATACGGTAACCCGTGATGGAGTCAAATCGCTTTTTTGTAAGTTTATGACAAAACCAAGAGACTCCAGGTGAGAAATCACACTATAAGAGTGTGACTGGGCCTGCTTTCTGTTCTCAGCCAGAATCAGCAGGTCATCCAAGTAATTCATGACCCTGAGTCCTTGATTCCTAAGAGGGGTCAGAGCTGCATCCAGGCATTTAGTAAATGTACGCGGAGCAGTCTTTAAACCAAAGGGTAAAGCTTTGAATTCATAAGCGTTTCCCTCTAAGGCAAAGCGGAGGAACTTTCTGTGTTTCCTCCATACGCCTATATGGAAATAAGTGTCTTACAAATCCATTATACATGCGTAGTCTCCAGGTCTCACGGACTGGGGGACCTACTGCAGTGAGAACATCTTGAACTTGAAAGTTCTTATTTTCTTGTTCAGAGTCCTGAGATCCAGGACCGGCCTCAGGGATTAATCCCTTTTTGGGTACCAGGAAGAGCTTGCTGCGATGACCGGAGCATAGTTTGTGTTTTAGAACAATACTTATTACTCCTTTCTGAAGCATCGTTGACACTTCCTCCCTCAGCACGTGCGCACGTGCTGGGTTACTATCCGACCACAGCACCCCCACAAGGGGGGGGTCCTTTGATGAACTGCAGCTTGAGCCCACGACGCACCGTCGGCATGGCCCATTCCTTTGTTAGACACGCCCTCCAGGCCTGCGCGTGCGCCATGAGCCTGGAAGGGATGTCTAGCTGCTGCTTGTCATGTTTGAGTGTGGGAGGGATGGTCTTCGACCCCTCTCGCGTACTCTGGAGCAGGCTGGTCTGCCCAACAGAAAACATTGCGAGATCTGACTGTCTCAGGCAGAACTCGTGTGTCCTACTGCGGTTCATAGTCTGACCCAGTAGGTTGTGTTCCACAAAAGTGGGGCTCGAGTTAAGAACCAGAGCAGTCTGTGCTTTGGTACTTTCATTTTTGTATATGCATGAAACAGTGTTTGTTTTATTACACATACAATAGACAAGTCATGTTTAGTGCGCACACACATGTCACCAGCTCCTTGTGTCATTTTACAAGTGAAGTCTGGGCTCAAAAGGTCAGGTTCCCGTACTACGTGGGCGGGCAAACCTGAAGCCCTGTTCCCATTTTGGGAGCAGAATGCATTCAGTAGTCTGAGACTTTATTGTCGTGTGTGGACGGCAATTTCTCTTTATTACACAAGGGTCTGAGTGTTCTTGTGTGTTTAAACATTCCGAACCAGCTAGTCTGTGCTCTTCAAACACAGGTACTGGTGGTCAAAATTCAGCATTTTCTCTCCCTCTGTGAGTGAGAGCGCCTGTAATGGTGCAGGGGCATCTCAGACTTTCCTCTTCTTTTATTGGTGGCCCCTTGCAGCTCCTGTAGCTTTCCTGCCTGGTGGGCCTGCAGCACCAAGGCCACTTGTTCTTGTCCACCCCGCCAGGGTCCCTCGGGCCCTGACATGGTTAACGTCAGAGAGTCATCCATAGCCGCATGGGTGGATAAGCTCTCAGCGTCACGATGTTCTCGTCGTGGACATAGGAAAAACTACCAGGTAGCGCAGCTGAACAGGTAGCTGAAAGTCCTCCTCCTGGACTGTGCTGGACAGAGAGCCTCCTTGTTAGCCGGGGCTAAACGTGGAGGTACTCGTGAGCCCGCTAGCGGCGCTAAGACGGGCCCTCGAGCCGCGTAGCATCGGTAAAAAACACTTGGTTATGCGATGAATTTTACCATCGAATCGGTAACATAGGATAGCGAAACAAGCAAAATATGAGGTTTAGCTAGCAAGCTAGACCAAGCATTTTCACATACCTCACGATGGAATACTTCGTCGTCCGCTCGTAGCCATGCTAACCATGGGAGCTAGCCCGATAGCCGCGGGGTTACTCGATTTCCACTCTCCTTTCTCCGGGGTCATCCCTGAGAAAAGCTTTGAGTGTCTTCGCGTGTAACATCCCTGAGTAGACCGGACAGGCCTCGTGGGTGTCCGTTGCTGAAAAGGGGGTAGCCAGATCCGCTGAAGCAGGTTTGGGAGCCGGAGCTCACAGCCTGCCAGAGATACTCGTCCGAAGACGTCCTCTCGCTGAGCTGCCCGCGGCCGCTGGCCTGTTAGCTTCATTTGCTTAGCAGGTAGCGTGCCTTACAGTTAGCGTTCGCTAACCGAGCAGTAGAAAAGCAGAAGAGAAAATGCACGGGAGCTAGGGCTCGCCGGCCTGCTGGTCTTCTTTGAGCTTTGGGTTTTTGCATTACCTTCTCAGGAGCCATAGCTGAGAAGAGTTAAACTCGTTAGCAGTGCTAACGTTGTCCGGAGACGTCTCCCTCCTCGCGTCGCTTTCGCCGGCTAGCCTGCTACTCGTTAGCAGGGTAGCGGTGTCGCACAGTCAGCGCCGTCAAGCGAAGCAGTCTGTGGAGAGAGGAGAAGAAAACTTCGGGGTGAAGGAAAATGTACCGGACCAGCTTTCGCCAGCCCGGCAGTCCGCAGGAAAAATTTCTCTGTAGCTCTGTGTAGGGAGCGAGCTCACCTCTGGTCGAGCGATGAAACAACAGAGAAGATCCGAGAAGAGTGTTCAGGTTTTTGAGCGAGGTGAAGGGCAAAAAGAGAAATATGGACGGGCGTCAGCCTCTTAAATACCCAGAGGGCGGGGCCTCTGGCGTGGCGGTGACGCCCCTGTCGTAAAGGCGTTAGTGTATTCCTTCAGATAATCGCACGGGGGCGCTATTCCCATAGCAAGTATGTTGCACCGAGAGACCAACTGAAAGGGAACTTTCTACAATTATTATTTTTTGAACCCGTTCAGAGGACCTGACTTAACTTTTTTACATTTTTCTACCTGAATTATTGAGCATGCATCAGGATAATGAGCTCAGTGTTTTCAATCAATGCGCACATAATGAAATTCAGAACTAAGTGAAGTGACCTGCCAACCAAATCAGATCCATGTAAGCTTCTAGTAAAGGTAAATGAACTGACCAGGATATAAAGCTAACCTGACGACTGACCAAAAGATTAAAACAATAAATTTCTGCAAGCTTAGACAGTGTGCAGGAGTTACTTTTTTTATTCTCTTTGGTTTTATCGTCTATTCTTCTGTCTCATGAAATAGTTGAGCTAAATATGTTTTTCTAAACTGATCAGAAGAAACGTGAATATAAAAGTTGTTAGCAAAAGATGTGCATAAAGTTTGTTTTTTATGTGTGATGTGATTAAGTGGGCTTTACCGTTTATGAATAGCCATTAGTGGTGTCGGTACACGTGGGTGCACGTGTACCGAACCGTTTCGGTCATTTTTTTAACTCATTCAATTTTATTAACGAGAGATTATCTGCGCGGAACTAAAATTCCTAACCCCGGAATTACACTGCACGCGGCTCCGCCCCGCTGCGGTCCGCATGTCGCAGCTGACGTGAGTCCTCGCCCACTGCCTGCGCTCCCCTCAGGTCAGCCTGGATGCGCCGCTCCAAGACACGTGCGAGATCGCGCGATAAATCAAGTGAAGTCAGAACAAAACAATTCATTCGGTGGAAGAAGGAGAACAACTGTAGAGAGACTGCTGCCTTGATCTTCTCTCGTAAATAAGCTACATGGTTTGAGCAACAGGAAGTGATGTTTACATTTCAGAATAAAATACGTTTTTATTTATTTATTTCTTGTATTGCGTTTGTAGGCGTAGTCATAGTCATAAATATAATAGTTTAGTCATAGAATAGTCATAAATGATAGTTTGACAGCATTTTTGTACAAATAAATCCGTATAGAGCTAGGATTAGTCCGCCCGTGGTGATTTTATTTTGTAAATACGGAAGTTGTGCTCGTTCCTTTTCCTGTTGGTGCGACGTAATCTTCAAAAGTTGACTCCGGCACAGCTCCGTCATCCGGCAGAAATAGAAAATTTTCTAATTTTGACGGACTGCCGTCCGCTCTCCGCAGCTCGCCGCCGCCGTGCGGAGCCAGTGTAAATTCTGTCATTGATTATAATGGGTGCGTATTTGCTGCGGAGGTCGGACCGGAGCGGGGCGGAGCCGTAACGC
Organism: Garcialebias charrua; assembly: GCA_038048925.1. Lineage (NCBI taxonomy): Eukaryota > Metazoa > Chordata > Actinopteri > Cyprinodontiformes > Rivulidae > Garcialebias > Garcialebias charrua. Next base: position 4,748 of record JBBPBX010041832.1, on the reverse strand, counting down.
ATGTGGTGTAATTCCGGGGTAAGCGTGTTTCAGCACAGTGCTAGTATCTTGCAGCATGTAGCATTAGCAGCCTAGCATCTGGTTACGGTCATAGACATAAACAATTTAAACGTAAACGTATTCATGACAGTGGTTGCGGTCTCCTGTTTGGGAACATTATGTCTTTCTTGTTAAAAGAAGTGAACAAATCCAAAGCTGCGTGTCGACGTTGTTTCACGGAGATTGGATCTGCAGCAGCAACACGTCTAACTTGTTAACGGACTTGAAACTACATCATCCGAATGTGAACGTCTCTTCTCCAAGCAAGAAAAGCAGCTTGTTGCAAACACCGCTAACAGCAGCATTTAAACAACCTTCATCAGGTAATTCAGATCGGTCCAGAGCAATAACACAAGCTGTAGGAGTTTTAAAAGCTCTGGATCTACGTCTGAATGTTGTTGATGTGTTGGCTTTAAAGTTATTGAGCCTCACTACAACATCCACGTCAACACGTCAGCCCAAAAGTTCAGCACTTTATGAAAAAGCTAAAACTGATACTGTCAACAAGCCCTGGAGCTGATTAAAGCCCTGATGATGATGACGATGATGATGATGATGATGATGATGATGACTTGTAAGGGTACCACTGCCTGCAGCCTGCTCTCCAAGATGGCCGCTGATTGACAACACCTGGCGGTCATCAACCTGACGAGCTCCTTCTCCTACTTAAGGCTGCAGTCCAGTGCTACTTTTTTGCTGGAGCATATCACCTCTCATGGTATAGTGTGCCTCTGGTCTGAAAGGTATTGTGACATGATTTTTTAACTATGCATAAAATTGCTCAAAATATATATCTTGTATCATTCAACTATGTTCGTTTTTGCAAACAAAATGATAAATCAGTTTAATTTTGCTTTAAAGGGGATTTTAAACTTTGCGCCGTGTTTATTCACGGGAAATCCGATTACACGCAAATGCAACATCTTTGACGTAGTATGGGGCAGAGGGCTCTGGTCAGTGGCGGCCGCCACTAGAGGGCGCTAGGGGCGCCGCCCCTCCTTGGACTGCAGCTCTTCTTCACCATTTGAAGATTTCTTTTTTTTTTTTTTTTTTATAAAAGTGAAATAATAAAATAAAAATATTTCGAAATGCATGCATATATGTTTTTAGTTGTGTAGGATAAATATTTTATGAGTAATGATTGTTTCAAAAAACGTTTTTTGATTGTGACGTACTTCCGGTTTCACCGCTCGGCGCCGCCTGCGGCTATTCCATTGAATCTAATTGTATAACTAGCGGCCGCTAGCGGCGTAGTTAGTTTATGTCCCATCTGTCCAAAATTATTGAACTGTACAGGTCGCATTTTCCGTCGCCCTCGAGCCTGGACTCGTCTCTTATCGCCACGGATCGCCAGCGGGTTCCGGTTCGAGCCGAAGAGGGAGGGGGAGCGGGGGACCATCTATGTTTACACAGTCAGAGCTGATCACACGCAACTAGCGACGTTGAAACTTATGGTGCCTTGTTTCTACACAGGTAAGCAAGTAATAATTAGTGACTTTAATGAATCTCTAAGCGCACATGAGCAAAGTTTTGAGCTGATCTCATCTGTGTGCGTGTGACGTGGTGTCGTGTGTGTGTTGTTTGTTGTTGCAGTCAGTCACAGTAGCTACTAGCTGTGCTCATCATGGTTGTGGTGTACTGCAACATTATAAAAGTTGCTACTTGCTAAACCCAAATGTGTGAAGACGACTCCTGTCTGTCCATCTTCAGCTCATCATGAACTGTTTACTCCTCAGAGTGTCTGTCTGTGTTAGTTAACTTTTGTCTCGTTTCGTTTAGCAGCAGTTGCAAATTTTCTGATGAATAAATCTGAATGAATAAATAAACTTTAGTTTTAGTTTAGTTTAGTTAAACTTTAGTTTCATTATAAGTTGTGCTGTTGTTTCAAAGACACTCTAAACTTAAATAAATCAAGTAGCAGAAAGATTTAAGCATTAAATAGTTTGAATTTTTCATGTTATGAAACAGTGATTATATAATTATTTGAATTTAATTTTAATATTATAAAGATCACTGTGGATGGAATGCAATTGAAATAACCTGGATATTATTATTTATGTTGTATTAAGAAAGTTAAAATGTGATTACATATGTGTACACAAAGCACTTCAAGCAATGTGGAAAATGCTAAAAAAAAATACATAATTAATGTGCCTTCTGTACTTTCTTTACAGAAAAAAATCCACACAACACCTTCATCTCTACACATCTACCACCTGTGTAACAGACAGAGAGACAAAATGGAGCAGGAGACATTAAATAATTCAGTGAAGTCACTGAAAACAACACCTTTTGAGAGAAGAACAAATCAGGAGAAGATGGAAGTGAAAAAACTCGGACCTGATCGACCCATCATCCAAATTACTCAGCAGTCCAAAGACAGAGGGAGACAGTACACTCGATCTTTTTCCAGGACCTGGTTTAATAAGAAGGCTTGGCTAACTGCATGTAACGAGGCTAATGCTTTATTCTGCTTTCCCTGCCTCCTTTTTCAAACTTCAGGATCTGACGCAGTTTGGATAAAGACAGGCATGACTGATTTAAAGCATTTTTCAGAAAAAGCTAAGAAGCATGAACAATCTGCGGTCCACATGAGCAGTGCACTACGACTCGCCATGTTTGGAAGGGTAAACATTGCATCTCAGCTTGATGAAGGCTACAGGGTAGGGATCCGTAAGCACAATGAGGAGGTTGACAAAAACAGGCACATTCTTTCAAAAATAATAGACTGTGTGAAGTTCTGTGGTGCATTTGAACTTGCTCTGCGTGGTCATGATGAAAGTGAAAGCTCAGAAAATCCAGGTATTTTTAGAGGACTGGTGGATTTTGTAGCATCACTGGATGCAGTTCTACATGAGCACCTGCAGACTGCCACTGTGTTTAAGGGAACATCCAAGGCTGTGCAGAATGAACTCCTTGATTGCATGCTGTCAGTTTTGAGAGAGTGCATCATTGAAGAAATCAGGAGTGCAGACTTTGTCTCCATCCAGGCTGATGAAACAATGGACATTTCCACTCAGTGTCAGCTGGTGCTTGTGATCCGCTACATTGACAAAGCCCATCATGTCCAAGAGAGGTTTTTTGAGTTCATACCTCTCCAAAGTGCCACAGCTGATTCCATCGCCACAGCACTTCTGGATAGGTTGAGCACCATTCTCCCTGATGACCAGAAGAGCAAGCTCATTTCACAAGCATATGATGGTGCGAGTGTCATGAGAGGAGCCACAGGTGGTGTACAGAAGAAGATCCAAGATGTCTATGTAAATGCACACTACGTCCACTGCTATGCTCACCAGCTTAATCTTATCATGCAGCAGGTGACTTCCCATATCTCAAAAGTGAATATTTTCTTCTCAGACCTGGCTGGATTCTCCGGCTTTTTTTCAAGATCGCCAAAGAGAACCAGCATTCTCGATGAAGTGGTGGCCCACAGAGTCCCAAGAGCAAGCACAGTGAGGTGGAACTTCCACAGCCGAGCTGTGAACACTGTTTTTGAGCACAAAGAAAAACTGCTCCAGTGTTTTGAAACCATCAGGGACTCAGGACAGTTTGATCCTACCACTGTTAGAGAAGCTGGAGGCTTTGTGAGACTGCTGGAGGATGAAAGCTTCAGCTTTTTCCTGAAACTGTTCCATCTGGTGATGCCTCATGTGGACATTCTCTACAACCAACTCCAGAAGCGGACCATCGACTCAGTCTTTGTTCAGAGAATCATGCAGAAGTTCACAGACCACATTCAAGAAATCAGGTACCGGTAAACTGAAATTAATGTGTATGTTGTGCTGTTTAATATTACTGATACAGTATTTTGTTAATGTCTTATGATTGAACAACTTCACATTTCTTGTTATTTTACCTGGTGACTAAAAGATGAACACTGTTCTCTTATGGTCCTGCAGAGACTCACTCCCTACTCTTTGTGGAGAACACAGTGGCAGTGTATCCCAGATGGCCAAGAAACGCCGCACACTGGGCCCTGGTGAACGTCAGAGGATAGCTACAGAGGTGAGCAGCTAAATGCATGATGTAGGGCTTTTACCGTACAATGTTTTTCATTATAGTAGTTCTGTATTTTGAAAAAGTGAGGAGCACTACATCTTTCTAATTACAATGTCAATTTGAATTGTTGCTATTAAATGTACACATATACTCATAAAATAAATAGTTGTTAGAATTAGAAAGCTGACTAGCCATTTCCCTATCCTCTTGAATACCAGGAAAAATAAATATTGTCCATGTCCAATATTTTATTATTCATATGGAAGAGAAAGGTGCCAAAACCCACCCTTTCATATTTAGCATAATTGAAAAGCACAAAATCAGTCAGAGAATCTTTATTGCCATTTGCACCACATGTGGTACATGTGATGAAACAAGATTATGTACACAGGGTCCCAGTTACATCCAACAATAAACTGTAAGAGAAAACCGTAATAACATCTAAGATATGAACTAAGAAAAACATCAATTAACAATACACTAAGCACTAATATCATAGAAAGCATTACTCCAAACAGCAGCACAAACATGAGTCTGTATGAGCAGATGGGCACGAATGAACACAGAAACATGAAACAGATCAGCAGCAACATGAAACAGATCAGCAGCAACATGAAACAGATCAGCAGCAACATGTGATATTTCAAATTGATTCTTCTGGTTAGAGATTCATGAGTCTTAACAACCTCAGGGTAGAAGCTGTTCCTCAG
>JBBPBX010041831.1:8701-28678 GCA_038048925.1 Garcialebias charrua | reverse complement strand
ACAGATAGTCACATCTTGTCTAAGTCTTGCTTCCACAACTCTCTCCCAGATCTTCATTGTGTGGCTCATCAACTTAATTCCCCTGTAGTTGCTACAACTCTGTACATCACCCTTGTTCTTAAAAATGGGAACCAGCACACTTCTTCTCCATTCTTCAGGCATTTTCTCACCCTCAAATATTCCATTAAATATTTGAGTCAAAAACCTCACTGCCATCTCTCCAAGACATTTCCAAACCTCCACTGGTATGTCATCAGGTCCTACTGCCTTCCCCTTCTTCATTCTTTTCAGAGCTTTCCGGACTTCACCCTCACTAATCTTTCCCACTTCCTGGTCCACAGTTTCTATTACCTCCACTCTTCTTTCTCTTTCATTCTCTTCATTCATTAGCTCCTCAAAGTAATCCTTCCATCTTCCCATCACACTCTCCTCACTTGTTAGAACATTCCCATTCCCATCTTTAATAAGCCTAACCTGTTGCACATCCTTTCCAGCCTGATCCCTCTGTCTTGCCAATCGGTACAAGTCCTTCTCGCCCTCTTTAGTGTCCAGTCTCCCATATAACTCATTGTACGCCCTCTGCTTTGCCTTAGCTACTTCCCTCTTTGCTCTATGTCCCATCTCCTTATATTCCTGTCTCCTCTCTTCAGTCCTCTCACTGTCATATTTCTTCTTGGCTAATCTCTTTCTTTGAATGGCGTCCTGCACTTCACTATTCCACCACCAGGTTTCCTTATCATCTATTCTCTGTCCAGATGACACACCAAGTACCTTCCTACCTGTCTCTCTAATTACTGTTGCTGTAGTAGCCCAGTCACTTGGAAGCTCTTTCTTACCACCCAGAGCCTTTAACAGCTCGTCTCTGAATTTCTCACAACATTCTTCCTTCTTTAGCTTCCACCATTTGGTCTTCTTCTCTGGTTTTACTCTTTTTCTCTTCTTCGCAACAACAGTCATTCTACACACAACCATCCGATGCTGTCTGGCCACGCTCTCCCCTGCTACAACCTTACAGTCTCCAATCTCTCTCAGGTTTCCTCTTCTACACAGAATGTAATCGACCTGTGTACTCCTTCCTCCACTCTTATAGGTCACTCTATGTTCCTCCCTCTTTTGGAAATAGGTATTGACTATAGCCATTTCCATTCTCTTGGCAAAATCCACCACCATCTGTCCTTCCTGGTTTCTTTCCTTGACACCAAACCTACCCATCACTTCCTCATCCCCTCTGTTTCCTTCACCAACATGTCCATTCAGGTCTGCTCCAATCACCACTCTTTCCTCCCTGGGAATACTCTCTATCACTTCATCCAAATCTTTCCAAAATTTATCTTTCTCCTCCCCATCACATCCAACCTGTGGAGCATAACCACTTACTATGTTTAGCATCAGACCTTCTACTTCTACCTTTAGACACATCACCCTATCTGACACTCTCTTCACCTCTACTACATTCTTTGCCAACTCCTCCTTCAGGACCACCCCTACTCCATTTCTCTTTCTATCCACACCATGGTAAAACAGTTTGAACCCTGCTCCAATACTGCGAGCCTTGCTGCCCTTCCACTTGGTCTCTTGGACACATAAAACATCTACCTTTCTTCTCTGCATCATGTCAGCCAGCTCTCTACCTTTGCCTGTCATTGTCCCCACATTTAGAGTTGCAACCCTCAGTCCTACATTCTTCACTTTCCTCCTCTCCCTCTGTCTCCTGACACGTTTTCCTCCTCGGCGTCTTCGACTAACAGTAGTACAATTTCCGCCGGCACCCTGTTTGTCAACAGCACCGGTGGCGGACGTTGTTAACCCGGGCCTCGACCGATCCGGTATGGTTTCACTTTGATGAACTCGCATTATGGTTTTGGCAAGTGTTTTACGTCGGATGCCATTCCTGACACAACCCTCACCATTTACCCGGGCTTGGGACCGGCACAAGAGATACACTGTGCTCCCTAGTGGCTGGCTTCAGAGTGACAATAATAACAGTGTTTATTATGTACAAGGTGAAACGGTACACTTGGGGTCTCTGAGTGACAATAATAACAGTGTTTATTATGTACAAGGTGAAACGGTACACTTGGGGTCTCTGGAGTGCAGGGGGATGTTGGTTGAGGTTCTGAAAGGACGTCAGGACTCCAGAGTAGATGGGAAAAATCCAGACCAATGACAGGCAAGACCGACAGACTCTGGCAGGCGAGTGGCAACAAGGCAGGACTGGCAGACGGGGAACAGGATCCAAGGATTCACAGGAAGCGATTGAGGCACAGTGCTCCAGCGTTGGATCTCACTGGACTGCAGCCTTAAGTAGAGGTGTTCCTCATTACATGGATGATGTCAATTGGTGTCAATTGGTGGCGATCTTGGAGAGGGCTGCAGACAGTGGGACTCCTACAGCAGGTAGCTGATGAGGGACATGTGTGAATGATAAGAGCTGGAGACTGGAGAGGTTGGTTGAGGAATGAGTGGAGAGTGACAGAAAACACATAATCAGAGGCATAGGAACAGAATCACAAGGAGCAGAATAAAAGTATAAAGAGCAGAGAGGGGACAACAAATAAATATAAAGAACACAGATATGGACAGACCCTGTCAAGCTCCTGGAGAAACTTTGACGAGGATTGCCATTGCAGCCAGTTTAAAATTCTGATTTGCCAGAACTATTTGTTTGGGATTCAGGGTAGAAGATCTGGGAGAGAATTGTGGAAGCTAGACTTAGCCGAGAGGTGACCATCTCTGAGAAGCAGTATGGTTTCATGCCAAGAAAGAGCACCACAAATGCCATTTTTGCTTTGTGGATGTTGATGGAGAAGTACAGAGAGGGTCCGAAAGAACTCCATTGTCCATCCATCCATCCATTTTCTTCCGCTTATCCGGGGTCGGTCGCGGGGGTAGCAGCCTAAGTAGGGAGGCCCAGACTTCCCTCTCCCCAGCCACTTGGAGCAGCTCCTCTGGGGGAATCCCAAGGCGTTCCCAGGCCAGCCGAGAAACATAGTCCCTCCAGCGTGTCCTGGGTCTTCCTCTGGGTCTCCTCCCGGTGGGACATGCCCGGAACACCTCACCAGGGAGGCGTCCAGGAGGCATCCTAACCAGATGCCCGAGCCACCTCAACTGGCTCCTCTCGATGTGGAGAAGCAGCGGCTCTACTCCGAGTCCCTCCCGGATGACTGAGCTTCTCACCCTATCTCTAAGGGAGAGTCCAGACACCCTGCGGAGAAAACTCATTTCAGCCGCTTGTATCCGAGATCTCGTTCTTTCGGTCATAACCCAGAGCTCATGACCATAGATGAGGGTGGGAACGTAGATCGATCGGTAAATTGAGAGCTTTGCCTTTTGACTCAGCTCTCTCTTCACCACGACAGACCGGTACAGCACCCGCTTCACTGCGGACGCTGCACCTATCCGCCTATCGATCTCACGCTCCAGTTTTCCCTCATTCGTGAACAAGACCCCGAGATACTTAAACTCCTCCACTTGGGGCAGGACCTCCTCCCCGACCCGGAGAAGGCATGCTACCCTTTTCCGGCTCAAGACCATGGCCTCGGATTTGGAGGAACTGATCCTCATCCCGGCCGCATCACATTCAGCTGCAAACCGCTCCAGCGAAAGCTGTAGATCACGATCTGATGAAGCCAATAGGACCATATCATCTGCAAAAAACAGAGAAGCGATTCTAAGGCCACCAAAACGGATCCTCTCAACACCTTGGTTGCGCCTAGAAATTCTGTCCATAAAAGTTATGAACAGAATCGGTGACAAAGGGCAACCTTGGCGGAGTCCAACTCTCACCGGAAACGAGCCTGACTTACTGCCAGCGATGCGGACCATGCTCTGACACCGGTCGTACAGGGACCTAACAGCCCATATCAAAGGGCCTGGTACCCCATACTCCCGGAGTACCCCCCACAGAACCCCCCGAGGGACGCGGTCGAATGCCTTCTCCAAGTCCACAAAGCACATGTAAACTGGTTGGGCAAACTCCCACGCACCCTCCAGGACCCTGCTGAGGGTGTAGAGCTGGTCTAGTGTTCCACGACCAGGACGAAAACCACACTGCTCCTCCTGAATCCGAGGTTCGACTATCCGACGGACCCTCCTCTCCAGAACCCCTGAATAGACCTTACCAGGGAGGCTTAAGAGTGTGATCCCCCTATAGTTGGAACACACCCTACGGTCCCCCTTTTTGAATAGGGGAACCACCACCCCAGTCTGCCAATCCAAGGGAACTGCCCCCGATGTCCACGCGATATTGCAGAGTCGCGTAAGCCAACACAACCCCACAACATCCAGAGCCCTAAGGAACTCAGGACGAATCTCATCCACCCCCGGAGCCCTGCCACCACGGAGCTTTTTAACCACCTTGGCGACCTCAGCACCAGAGATTGGAGAGCCCGACCCAAAATCCCCAGGCTCCGCTTCCTCAGTGGAAGACGTGCCAGTAGGATTGAGGAGGTCTTCGAAGTATTCCGCCCACCGACTCACAACATCCCGAGTTGAGGTCAACAGCACGCCATCCCCACCATAAATGGTGTTGGTCGCGTACCGCTTTCCCCCCCTGAGACGCCGGATGGTGGACCAGAATCGCCTCGAAGCCGTACGGAAGTCATTCTCCATGGCCTCTCCGAACTCCTCCCACGCCCGAGTTTTTGCCTCAGCAACCACCCGAGCCGCATGCCGCTTGGACTGCCGGTACCTATCTGCTGCTTCCGGGGTCCCACAGGCCAAAAAGGCCCAATAGGACTCCTTCTTCAGCTTGACAGCATCCCTCACCGCCGGTGTCCACCACCGGGTTCGAGGGTTGCCACCACGACAGGCACCAACAACCTTGCGGCCACAACTCCGATAAGCTGCCTCGACAATAGAGGCGCGGAACATGGCCCACTCGGGCTCAATGTCCCCCGCCTCCCTCGGAACGTGTTCAAAGCTCTCCCGGAGGTGGGAGTTAAAGCTCCGTCTTACGGGAGACTCTGCCAGACGTTCCCAGCAGACCCTCACAATACGTTTGGGCCTGCCAGGTCTGACCGGCATCCTCCCCCACCATCGGAGCCAACTCATCACCAGGTAGTGGTCAGTTGACAGCTCCGCCACTCTCTTCACCCGAGTGTCTAAGACATGCGGCCGCAGATCAGATGAGACGACAACAAAGTCGATCATCGAGCTGCGACCTAGGGTGTCCATATGTGCTCTTGGCACCAGGAACTCCATTGTGTCTTCATGTACAGGTAGTCCCCGACTTACGAGCGAGTTCCGTCACTAGGGGGCGCTCGTAAGTCAAAAATTCGTAAGTAGGATCACATAGTAAAAAAAATAATTTTTTTTTTTTTTTATAAATGAATACATGTACAGTACTGGACAGTCACCAAGCACTTAGCCTATCCTAACACAGTTTTTAAAGATGAAGGAATAAGTTGAATTGTCTCCCTTTCACATAAAGGGAGCAAGCTCCCTATGGAGCCTGCAGGGAGGAGGGAGACAATTCAACTGACTCCTTCATCTTTAAAAACTGTGTTAGGATAGGCTAAGTGCTTGGTGACTGTACAGTACTGTACATTTATCTATTTATTAAAAATATACAGTATATACAGTATTTTTATTTTTTATTGTTTTTTATTTATAAATAGATAAATGTACAGTACTGTACAGTCACCAAGCACTTAGCCTATCCTAACACAGTTTTTAAAGATGAAGGAGTCAGTTGAATTGTCTCCCTCCTCCCTGCAGGCTCCATAGGGAGCTTGCTCCCTTTATGTGAAAGGGAGACAATTCAACTTATTCCTTCATCTTTAAAAACTGTGTTAGGATAGGCTAAGTGCTTGGTGACTGTCCAGTACTGTACATGTATTCATTTATAAAAAAATAAAAAAAAAAAAAAATTTTTTTTTTTTTTTAATGAGATGCATGCTCGTAGGTCAGAGCGCTCGTAAGTCGGGGACTACCTGTATTTAGGAAAAAAGTATATGACAGGGTGCTGAGAGTAGAGGTGTGGTTTGGCATGAGGAAATCTACAGTGGCAGAGAAGTATATTAGACTGGTACAAGACATGTAGGAGGACTGCAGGACATGTATAAGGACAGCAGGACATGTAAGAGGACAGCAGGACAGTGGTGAGATGTGCTGTAGGCGTGACAGATAGCTTCAAGGTAGAGGTGAGATTGCATCAAGGATCAGCTCTGAGCCCCTCCTTGTTTGCTCTGGTGATGGACCGACTAACAGATGAGGTCAGGCAGGAATCCCCATGGACTATAATGTTTGCAGATGACATTGTGACCTGTGGTGAGAACAGGGAACAGGTAGAAGAGAACTTGGAGAGGTGGAGGTATGTACTTGAAAGAAGAGGAATGAAAGTCAGCCGTAGTAAGACAGAATACATGTGTGTGAATGAGAGGTAGGCCAGTGGAACAGTGAGGCTACAAGGATCAGAGGTCACAAAGGTGCAGGACTTCAAGTACTTAGGGTCCACTATCCAGGAAAATTGGGAGTGTGGGAAAGAAGTGAAAAAGAGAGTCCAGGCAGGATGGAGTGGATGGAGAAAAGTTTCAGGTGTGATTTGCGAAAAAAGGGTGTCAGCAAAGGTCAAAGGAAAAGTTTACAAGACAGTGGAGAGACCAGCTACGATGTATGGTCTGGAGACAGAAACAATGACAAAAAGACAGGAGAAAGAACTGGAAGTAGCAGAAATGAAAGATGTTGAGGTTCTCCTTAGGACTGACGAGGATGGATAAGATTAGGAATGAGATCATCAGAGGTACAGCACAGGTTGAACATCTGGGAGATAAAGTTAGAAAGATGGTTTGGACATGTCCAGAGGAGGGACTGTGATTTGGACATGTCCAGAGGAGGGGCAGTGGGTGTACTGGTAGGACGTTAGAAATATAGCTGCCAGGAAAAAGACAAAGATGATATACTATATACAAATGCTGTTACCGAGGACATGGAGGTAGTTGGAGTGAGGACAGAGGATGCAAAGGACAGGGTGAGATGGAGGAGGATGACTCACTAACAGGGAAAAGCTAAAAGAAGAAGAAAAAATATGTGTTTTAGACGCTGTCAAGAGTTATGTCAGTGATTTTCTGTTAGAGAAATGGCATATTTGTTTGCAAATTACTTCACCATGGTAACTCAAAATGCCAACAACAGTAATAGCACAAATCACTGTGCCAAGCTGGTTGTTTTGAACTTTAATGTGGTTCAGGCCACATTAAAGTTGATAGAAGAGCAAGTCCTTCCTCCCTGTGACTATCAAACTTTTCAGCTCCTCCCCCTTTCTACACATAGGACAATAAAATTAATTCTGAACCACAATAAATTATTTAATGTTTCTGTCTGTACCTGACCTGTTTTGGACCTTAATTTTTTTTGTTTGTTTCACCTCTTATTTTTATATCTTGTGTGATTCCTTTGTCATTTAGGGACAGCTGTGGCTGAGTGGTTAGAACATCCAATGCAAGAGTTGGGGGTTCGAATCCACCAGCCACCATATGCCAAAGTGTCCCTGGGCAAGACACTGAACCCCTCATTGCTTTCAATGTGTGTCCCATTGGTGTATGAATGTGATAAAGCTCTGATTAGTCTCTTTAGAATGATTTGTTCAATTAGCTTTGTAGAGATCTAGTAAAGTACAAGATACAAGATACAAGATACAAGATAGGTTTATTAACATTGCATCAATTTTCACCGATACAGCGTAAATATGTAGTTACAGTCATCCAGGAGAGAGAATGAGTGCAAAAAGCTGCAGCTCAACAAAACACATGACATGTTTATCAACACATGATATGCTGTATGATATGCTAAAGTGCTGTATTATTGGATAAATGAGGGCACTAATTGTAGTGTAAAGATCTTTGAGTATCTCAATAAGATAGAAAGGTGCTATATAAGTATAGTCCACTTACCATTATAAAAATGGATGGCTGCCTTTCTCGGGAGTCCCCAATTTAAACTTTGTTGATCAGGAAGTTGCTGTGCCAGGGTTTCATTCAAGTTGAATGAAACCCTGGCACAGCAGCTTCCTGATCAACAAAGTTTAAATTGGGGACTCCCGAGAAAGGCAGCCATCTACTGTATTATTATCCACCTGAAAAGGGTCTTGCTCTTCCATAAACTTTAATGTGGCCCGAATCTCTATGTGTACCCCCACAAATGGTAAATGGTAAATGGAGCTTATTTATATAGCGCTTTCCAGCCCCCTGTGAGGAGCCCCAAAGTGCTTTACAATACCAACCATCCACCCATTCATACACACATTCATACATCGGTAGTGGTAGCCTGCCTTGCAAGGCGCCATCCAGACCTACCGGGAGCAACTCAGGGTTAAGTGTCTTGCCCAAGGACACAACGACACATGGTGAGCGGACGCGGGATTCGAACCTCCAACCTTGCGATCGGGGGTCGACTGCCATTACCACTGTGCCACGGCCGCCCTGTTTTTATATTTTATATTTTAAATTTTATATCAAAACAACTGGCTCAGAACCATGATGTGTGCTATTAATTTTTTGGTATTTTGAGTTACAATGGCAATGTAATTTGCAAACAAAGACACAATTTTTCTTCATTGAAAAACACTGGCTTAACTCTTCACAGCCTCTAACTGCCTGTAACTGAGGTTAGATGACCTGGAGTGGAAAGGTCTCTGAACAAAACACTGATTAACTTTTGGAGCCATTTTGGTTCAAGATGGCTGTCACAGCTAACTCAGAAAACACAAAATTAACTATAAATCAGTCATTATTTGAGATATTGAGATTAAATTTGGTTTGGTCATAGCTGTGAGCAGGTTGTTGGGGACTGCCTAGAAAGGTAGCCACCTAATGCAAATCAAATATCCAAGATGTCCACTAAAAGGGAAAAAATACAATAACTCGACTACATGTATTTTATAAGATCCATCCATCCATCTATCCATTCTCTTCTGCTTATCCGGGCTCGGGTCACGGGGGTAGTAGTTTAAGTAGGGAGGCCCAGACTTCCCTCTCCCCAGCCACTTGGGCCAGCTCCTCTGGGGGAATCCCAAGGAGTTCCCAGGCCAGCCGAGAAATATAGTCCCTCCAGCGTGTCCTGGATCTTCCTCTGGGTCTCCTCCCGGTGGGACGTGCCTAGAACACAACACCAGGGAGGCGTCCAGGAGGCATCCTAATCAAATGCCTGAGCCACCTCAACTGGCTCCTCTCTATGAAGAGGCTCTACTCTGAGTCCCTCCTGGATGACTGAGCTTCTCACCCTATCTCTAAGGGAGAGCCCAGACACCCTGAGGAGAAAACTCATTTCAGCCGACTGTATCCGAGATCTCGTTCTTTCGATCACAACCCAAAGCTCATGACCATAGATGAGAGTAGGAACGTAGATCGACCGGTAAATTGAGAGCTTCGCCTTTTGACTCAGCTCTCTCTTCACCACGACAGACCGGTACAGTGCCCGCTTCACTGCTGACGCTGCACATATCAACCTATTGATCTCACACTCCATTTTCCCTCATTCATGAACAAAACCCCGAGATACTTAAACTCCTCCACTTGGGGCAGGACCTCCTCCCCGACCCGGAGAGGGCACTCTACCCTTTTCTGGCTCAAGACCCTGGCCTCGCATTTGGAGGAACTAATCCTAATCCCATTCGCGTCACACTTGGCTGCAAACCTAGCACTTTGAGATTTTTATTAATGAAAAGTGCATTATAAATGGAATTCATTATTATTATTATTATTAAACCGCACCAGCGAAAGCTGTAGATCACGACCTGATGAAGCCAATAGGACAACATCATCTGCAAACAACAGAGAAACGATGCTAAGGCCACCAAAATGGATCCCATCAACACCTTGACTGCGCCTAGAAATTCTGTCCATAAAAGTTATCAACAGAATAAGTGACAAAGGGCAACCTTGGCGGAGTCCAACTCTTACTAGGAATGAGCCCGACTTACTACCGGCATGCGGACCAAGCTCTGACACCGGTTGTACAGGGACCTACCAGCCCATATCAAAGGGCCTGGTACCCCATACTCCCAGAGTACCTCCCACAGGGCTCCCCGAGGGATGCGGTCGAATGCCTTCTCCAAGTCCACAAAGCACATGTAGACTGGTTGGGCAAATTCCCACGCACCCTCCAGGACCCTGCTGAGGGTGTAGAGCTGGTCCAGTGTTCCATGACTAGGACAAAAAAAACACACTGCTCCTCCTGAATCCGAGGTTCGACTATCTGATGGACCCTCCTCTCCAGAACCCCTGAATAGACCTTACCAGGGAGGCTTAAGAGTGTGATCCCCCTGTAGTTGGAACACACTCTATGGTCCCCCTTTTTGAATAGGGGGACCACCACCCCAGTCTGCCAATCCAGGGGAACTGCCCCCAATGTCCACACAATATTATAGAGTTGTGTAAGCCAACACAACCCTACAACATCCAGAGCCTTGAGGAACTCCGGGTGAATCTCATCCACCCCTGGGGCCCTGCCACCGAGGATCTTTTTAACCACCTCAGTGACCTCAGCACCAGAGATTGGAGAGCCCGACCCAAAGTCCAGAGGCTCCGCTTCCTCAGTGGAAGACGTGCCAGTGGGATTGAGGAGGTCTTCAAAGTCTTCTGCCCACCGACCCATGACATCCCGAGTTGAGGTCAGCAGCACACCACCCCCACTATAAATAGTGTTGGTGGCGTACCGCTTTCCTCCCCTGAGATGCTGGATGGTGGATCGGAATTCCCTCGAAGCCACACGTAAGTCATTCTCTATGGCCTCTCCGAACTCCTCCAAACGCCCAAGTTTTTGCCTCGGCGACCACCCGAGCTGCATGCCGCTTGGACTGCCGGTACCCATGAGCTGCTTTTTGGGTCCCACAGGCTTGACAGCATCCCTCACTGCCATGTTCACCACCGGGTTCGAGGGTTACCGCCAAGACAGGCACCGACAACCTTGCGGCCACAACTCAGATAAGCCGCCTTGACAATAGAGGCGTGGAACATGGCCCACTCTGACTCAATGTCCCCCCACCTGCCCCAGAACATGTTTGAAGCTCTCCCGGAGGTGAGAGTTAAAGCTCCGTCTCATGGGAGACTCTGCCAGACGTTCCCAGCAGACCCTCACAATACATTTGGGCCTGCCAGGTCTGACCGGCATCCTCCCCACCATCTGAGCCAACTCACCACCAGGTAGTGGTCAGAGGTATTTTATAAGATATTGAGCTGAAATTTTGGGTGGTGGAACCTGACAGCAATGCACAACACATTCTGAAATCAAATCTAAAAATGTAAAATCAAAATTAAAAAATGGTCCCAATGTGGAAGTCTCCGTCAAAGTTTCTCCAGGAACTTTATCTTATCTTATCTTTTCTTATCATCTAATCTTATCTTATCTTTTCAAGTTTATAATAATAGGTGGCTGCTAGGGGTGGGCGATATGGCTCAAATATTATATTGTGATATTTCAGAACATTCTGACAATAACGATAAATTTTGTGATATAGCAAAAAAAAACAACAACAACAGAAATCATAGTTATTTATTTGACAAAAGTAACTTGACATGTTGCTTTGCAGTATTATATAAATAAAAAAACAACAAGGGGTAATTTTACTGAAATTACTTTATTTAGGAAAGTATTCATTCACCAAGTATTAAAAAAATAAAAAAGATCATTCTGTTATTTAGATTGAAAAAGTGCACAAAATATAGATCAACAAAATCCACCACAAAAACTAAAGTGCAGGTGCAGTTTCCCAAAATAACTAAATAAAACGAATCTTAAGATCTGTTGAGCATAAATGTAACATACAACAAAATATGTTGTCTTTAAATGAGCTATAACTTCCAGAACTTGTGACAAGGTGATCAGCTGCTGAACCATGTTTCAGCTGTTCCTGCAGGAATGATCCATTCCTCTGATTCATTTTTCTGACCGATCTGTCTTTGATCACCTGCCTCTTAGTCCGTGGACCGACTGTAGAACTCACGAGACAGTTGGCCTGCATGTGTTTGTACCGTTAGTTTAGAGCGGGGGAGACGCAGCCTGCACCGGCAGCTCAGAGCGGGGTTGGGGGAGAGACAGTTGAGCTGCACGTGTTTGTACCGTCAGTTTAGAGCGGGGGAGACGCAGCCTGCACCGGCAGCTCTGAGCGGGGTTGGGGGAGAGACCGTTGAGCTGTCTGTACCTGCAGTTTAGAGCTGGATGGAGAGACAGCTGAGACGCGCGTTGTTTGTTTTTAGCATTTTAGCTAGCTAGTATTGCGCACAGCTAATTAGCGTTACACCAGTACCGATAGGTGGAGGGGGGGTGCGCAGTTAGGTTTGGTCGTTCAGCACACTCGCTTTGTTAAGGGGGCGGGGCGCCCTGACATATTACGTCATGAAATTAGCATATCATGATATCATTTTTTTGCCAAGGCAAGCCTTTTTTTTTACCGGTATTATTGTGAACAATATGATAGGGCCCAGCCCTAGAGCTGCCTTTCTAGGCAGTCCCCAATAGACCTTTTACCAGTTGACGTCATCACGCAAAGCTCGCCTGAAACGAGCATTCTGATTGGACGGCAAAAAGCAGAAACCGGATGTTGGGGGTAAGTAAGAAGGAGCCGAGTAGCTTTACTGATGGCGAGTAGTAATTTAGAAGCTTGGTTTCTTAAAATAGTGGACAACAACTGGTCAAAATTCCTGAAGGAGGTGATTGTGTGCGCTGAGGTCATATAACCTCAGTTATGCGCTGATGGAAAATGGGGAAATCCTTCAGGCTTTTTGCGAATGTCCAGCAGGGTGAGTCATTGTGTGTAGTTGTCAACAACCTGTATATCCAAGCATCAGAAATAAATGTTTTAAATTTCTCACACCAATACTTCTGATATTTAGACTGATTTGGTTATTGTTACAGGTTTAACATGTTCTGTTAGCTGCTATAACTAGCACCATATCTTCATAAGAGCCGTCAGTATTAGCACAGTATGTAAACAAAAACATGACATTTGAGTCAGTCACACAAATGTTTGTAGCGTCCTTATTTCTTATTTGATTTCTGTAAACTATGTCTTAAATTAAATGTTTAATGTTTTAGTTTTAGAGTTGGTGTGGATTTTCATGCTCTTGCACCGCTATGCAAAAAAAAAAAAAAAAACTCAGGACAGTGTTAGTTTTACTATTTTATGCTTATGTCTATTATTATATGTTTCAGTGTTTCAATGTTTAGATGTTTACTGTTGCACCGAGGGACTGAGAGAAACGCAATTTCGGTCCTGTGTATGTCCTGTACAGTACATATTGCAGATCTGACAATAAAGTTGACTTTGACTTTTGACTTTGAAATACAACCTGAGACAATTGGTGATGTTGTGATGTGAAAAATAAGAACAATCCCAAGAGATACATTTATTAGCTTTCCTGGGAAAATTTAATTATCTTTGATAACGTATTTACTATTGCACTTTTGACACGCTGTTTATACAGCTTACACTTTATTAGACGTACAATGTGTGAAAATCTTAAATATATTACAAACAATATATTTTGCATGTGAATTCCATAATGACACATACAATATGGTTGTATTGTTTTTGCAGACAAGGAGGTGGCTGCAACCATGCTGGAAATACATTCTAAACCAACCTGCACCCAGTTACCTTGTACATGGAAGGGACCAGCCCAAAAACGAACTGCACCTGCTACTTGGATGAGCTGCAAGTTTTAAAGTGAGTTTAATCAGTGTTCCTGAAGAAATTTCATATTACGCTTATAACACAAATACCCAGAAAGGTGACTTTCAGTCAAACTTCACCAACAACTGGAATAATACAATATCACTTATTTTGTCTTATTCCAGTCAAAAAACTATTCAACATTGTACAATTGTAGTTTATTGTATTGTGTTAATTATTGTTGTTTTCTAGTGGCACTAGATAAGAAATAAATGCAATGACATATGTACGGTTTTAAATGTTTTCTACAATTGTAAGATCTGGAATAGTTTTTGGACATTTAAAAAAAAAAACACTTCTACAAACAGATTTGCTAATATGTGTTTGATATCAACCACATTTTTCATGTTGGTGTCATTTAAGGCATGACATCTGCGTCGAGAAGTTTTCTAGGAGAACGCTGAACAGCCTGCGTTTTGACCCACAACATCCTGATGACCGGAATGAGCCCATCACTGCTGGCTGGTCTTCACAAGGACATTTTGAGCGTGGAGCCATTGTTGACCTATTGCAGGTGAAGTAGTAAACATTAAAAACCACTAACGCTTATCTGTATGTTTCTTTAATTCCTTTATTTTGTCTAGATTTTAAAACAATGTTTTTTTCTTTTGAGGTATGCTCAAAGCCCCTGGCTGCGGTTTCTCGATCCACACACTCCGGCAGATGAAGTAACTGACGACCGCGGCCCCTGTCCAGTCTCCACGCCATCACAGAGACCTGCCAGAAGTTCAAAACATCTTTAAATGTCTCACAAGCAGAATCAGATTTAATTGAGGCAGATACACGCAAACAGTCATGCAATGAAGAATGCTTCATTGCACACACATTATTTATATAAGTCACAAACAGAAACAACACATGCCAGAAGATGTGTTTGTGTTTGTCATTTCACTTGTTAAAGGACAGCAGCCTAGGACAGAAAGTAACCTGCTAATATTTTATTTAATGATACCTTCTCTGACAACTTGGAGACTTTAGACAGTTTAATGTTTATGGGGTTATGTTGCTAAGTCATTGGATGACCAGAGAGCTGGACTATAAACTAGAGAACAGATCTGACAACAGCAGAGTCACAAAGAGGATTTTCTTTTGGCCTGGTTAGGTCACCATGATAAGAGAGACTGACCTGTTTTTGTTGTAAACGCTCTTTCTTTATCTAGTGAGATTCAAAATCCTAAAATGTGACTAAAACAGCATTTGTATATTAACATAGTTAATAGTAAAACATAGTAAAACACAGTTGCTTTAGCAAGGTCGGTGTGTTCATTTCTAAATTTAATGCACTACAATCAATGTCTGTTTTGGGATGTGTGGACTATTTCAGTAATCAATCACTGTAATAAACATGGATTTGAATACAGTATATAAATTTGGTCTAATTGGGGAGGGAATGACTGAGCCAGCTGAGGAGTGCTGTGAGTTTTCATTGGATTAGCGTGATGTCCTTCAAAAACTTCAACCAATGTGATGTCACGGTTGACAGAATTTATTTAAAATAAATATATTTGGATCATGACAGGCCTGACAGGTCCATAAATTGTGTGTCGGCCCAGCGGGCAAGCGAATCTTTGTGCCCCGCCGGGCCAGTTACACGTTGCCGGAAACACCTGTACTTACAAAGATATTTTTACTTTATTGCACTTAGTGCTACAAAAGGCCACAACACTCCTTGTACAATACATACCTCTTCCTCAGTGAACTGCTTGTGTCCTGGATGCAGAAAGGTGGGCAGGTTCAGACTAGCTTCCCTTTTTCCACCTCTGACTTGACATCAAACCCTTTGTCAGCAAGGAGTTGGTGGCCAGTTGCTGCTGTAAAACAAAGTATTAATTCATATTTGACAATAAACAAAACAGTCTTGTGTATAGTTAAACTGTATGCTTATACACATTGATGACAGGATTGCTTTTTTTTTCTGTGACAGCATGTCACCGATGCTCCCAGCAAAACTGTGCGAATAACTTACAGAAACAGAGAAATGGCTGAAATGTTTTTAAAGTCAGACCTCAAATAATGTTAATAAAACATGTTTGTCTTGTGGAAACTACTACTGTATATTTTTTCAATGCAGAAAGAGTTCAAATGATAACGGGCTAACAGTGCAGTGGTCTGCTCATTTTTATAGAGCTGCACAATGTTTGATGGCATTTTACTCACCTGTTATTTCTTCAGGGGGGTTGAAGGAAGAATCTCCTTGCATGTCGCAGGTTGAAACTTCAACACAGGCAGTGGACTGAGGTACAGCGAGGTCTAGTAGAACTAGCTAGCTGCTAGCTTAGCAACTGTCCAGTAGCATTCTGCTGCGGGAGGTTGTTCTCTGTTTTGTCTGTTTCCCATATCCAAGATGTAATGTAGGAACGTAATCCACGAAGTTTGGATCATTAATGGCCATGCCAGATAAAAAAATGCCGATTACACACTTTGCTGTTTTGTGTGGGGTGCAGTCCTGCCGGCAAAGCGCTTGAAGCCACATCTTCCTTCTTTTAGTCGCTTTACTCAACTTTCCTAGAGGGACGTTGTAAAACAAACAAGTCTCACCTTTTTCTTTTACTCGTTTACATTGCCTGGAACAATTATAAACACAACAGAAGTCCTTTTTCCCCATCGCAAACGTTGGCAGTAAGGAAAACACTAGAGTAGTATTGACGCGTTAGCCCCAGCTTCCGGAAAATTCTGGAAAAATGCGAGTGCGCATGCGCGATGACGTCAACTGGTAAAAGGTCTATTAGTACTGAAATGTTTCACAACTTTAAAAACACATTTTAAATTGAGGACACAGAAAACAGTCTGCTGTCTTAACCTGTTTTTTTAATCTAAAAACACGTGTCAAATACAAGGCCCAAGGCCTCGTTAACATCTTAGCTGGCCCCCAAGATATTTAAAAGGTAAAATATTTTGTATCGCATCTCATTTGACCTAAAAACCAAGTACAGTATACTGTTTCAGTGCAGTCTTCCCATGACAGATGACCAGCTTTGAAGGCAAGAAAAATTGGTTAAAAATGTTCTGCAATCTTTGATTTTGATGCGGAAAAAGCAACAAAACATCAAATGAGACTAAAGAGACTCGACGAGGGACCTGCAACCAAGAAAAGATGACTGTAGTTAATCTATTGTAAAAAACGGCCCTAGGTTTGAATAACCAGTAGGTTTTTAATTTTGGCCCTTTGTTATAACTGAGTTTGAGACATCTCTGAACTACAGACATGAGGGACTGCATGAGGAGAAGATATCAAGCCTAAAAATGGTATTGGGGTGTTTTTACGAGTACAAGTACTTGAGGCTGATATTGGGCCCACATCTCATGTAATATCACAACATCTTGTGCGATTTGTTATTTGAGCTGAATATCTGTAAAACTGATAGAGGTACATTTTTGTTTAGGCAAAAATGGACTTGCACAGCTGTCCAGTATTTTGCCAACAGATGAACAGGATTTAATTAGTCATTGCTAGAATTTTAAGCAAAAATCATTCACAACACATACCCCATGTAGCGCTGGGGCTACGAATACAACACTGCATTGTTTTAGCACAATTCATGTAAAAAAATTTTTTTTTTTAAGGTTAGTTGGCTGTGGTGACCATCTTGAATTGGCTATTGGTTGAATTGGTAATCAGTGGTTGATGGACAGCCCAAATATATTTCTTGAACATCTCATTTAAATTTGTTTTAGTCATCCATGAGATATTTTGCTAACAGACATACTGAACTGGCTCCAAATAGTTAATGGAACAATTTTAAATAAAGATCTTGTTCTACGTGTCCGTGCCCAGTATTTGAGTTGGGTATCAATCTCAGCTACTACCACACCAGATTTTAAGACAGTACTGTAAAAATTGACTGAGTCATAGCCGTTATTGTTTTTTGAAATTCAGTGGGTTGTGGCAGCCATCTTGAATGGGGTTGACTCTAAAATTTAAGGTGCAACTGATGAACAATCCATCCATCCATCCATCCATAAATCCATCCATCCATCAGAGTTTAAGTGATTTTCAGATAATCTCTATTGTTCCAACTAGTCTGAGATCTTTTTAATAACATTTCAGGCCTATACGTAAAGTTTTATTGAAAAATTTATAAGAATATTTTCACTTTTTTTTTCAATCAAATGACTTCCTAGTTCCTACTCCATGGTACGAGTGCTGAGCAGAGACAGACCAGGTGTCCGTCTACCTGGAGTTGTGTTAGAGTTTGAACTGACTCGACGTGTACATCAAGTGCATGGAGGTGCAGCCTCAGCATCACTGGCATAAACACAGTCTATTTATACTGAGCACACACTGACATGTCAAATAACACATGTATGTTTAGTTGAGAAAACAGCAACAAACAGAACAAACTAAATATGTAGGGCTTTCATATCACATAATGTCACTTCAGTTTGTTGTTTTTGAGAAAGTGTTGTTTTATCAACCTGGAAAAAAAACTATTAAAACAGGCTCTCATTTGTCTGCAGTTAGCATGTCACCTCTTTCTACAAACAGCTGAAAAAGTCCAAACTACTGATTTGACAGAACATCCCTTTGAAAACCACCAGACTGCCTCTTTAACAACAGAACTGTGAATTAAGAAAAAATGGTAAATGGTAAATGGAGCTTATTTATATAGCGCTTTCCAGCCCCCTGTGAGAAGCCCCAAAGCGCTTTACAATACCAGCCATCCACCCATTCATTCACACATTCATACACCGGTAGTGGTAGCCTGCCTTGCAAGGCGCCATCCAGACCTACCGAGAGTAACTCGGGGTTAAGTGTCTTGCCCAGGGACACACAACACATGGTGGGCGGATGCGGGATTCGAACCTCCAACCTTCCGATCGGGGGTCGACTGCCATTACCACTGTGCCACGGCTGCCCCANAAAAAAAACAGTATTTGCAGACACATTTCACTTAAAGGCACGGTCTGCGGTTTGTGGAAAGCCCTGAAACTTAGAAAAAATTTTGAACAGAGACCTTTCTCCCTCCTCCCCCTTGCACTCTGGCTGACCTGCAACTCCGCCTCCTTAGCTCCTCCTCCACAGCTTGGCTGTCTCGTGAACGCGCATGCATGTAAACACAGTTGTAATGGCGTCGGCGCAGTCAAAACACCGGTAAGGATAGACTACTGTATTTGCTTCTCAAATCTTTGCGTATTTGTAATAAAGTATCGTAAATTATGTATAACCCTTTCAATAAGTTATGTGTAGCTCTTACTTTGTGTGACATTTTATCTGTGTTATGCATCTAGTTTTGAAACATTGTCGATGGGCTTCCGACGAGGAATTTACTCCCAGAAGTGTACTTCTACGTCCGAAGAAGAGGAAGCCAGCTGCTGAGTGAAGTTGACACCCCACCCAGACTCAAACCTGAGTTGATGCAGTGCAGCTGGACTTGTTCAGATTCTGTTACATAATAAGATTCAATGCTCACAGGGGGAGTTGATGAAAACAAACACAGGATGTTCTCATAGTCACCATGTTTTCATGCAAACATTAAAATGATGATTGGATGAACAGTACTGTTGCTTTGTCTTATTCTTCATCATGCAGTGAAATAATTTTCTATTTGAAAGAACACAGCGACAAAATCTTTTTTATTTATTTATTGATTTAGACAATAAATACACAAAAAACCTAAATAAATATGTGACAAGGATCATCAAACCGTTACATAACGCAGACTTAAATAACCATAAATAAAGCACTGAGCATCCACCCTGATGTTAAATACTCTGTTGTGTACTTAGTTTTATTTAAATAACTTTTTACTAAAACTGGACAGAAATTAAACAAATTCTTCCAACCCTGCAGCCTTCAGGACAACAGGAAAGCAAGCAGGGCCCAGGTGACTGATCTGGTCTTCACTTAAGGGTCAGGTCAGTAAATATGTGCAGCTTCTTCAGATTGTCAGCTTGTCCAAACATCTAAAGTCCATAGAGAACCACCTGATCTCCACTCTTTCATTTTTTTATACATTGTCCTAACCCGGGGGTAGACAACAGTAATTTCCAGAGGGACACATCAAGAGATTTGACCAATCGAAACAATCAAAGAGCCGCATAGATGGAAAATCAAAGTTATTTAAGACGGATAATCTGTAAGACATTTTGTATGTTGTAGCACAAATAGCATGCTATGCTTGATAAAAATATGTATCTAATATTCTTTAGGAATACGAGACACACTGTAAACTGGCTCACGTCACTATACTGTATGTATATATATATATATATATATATATATATATATATATATATATATAGTTATATATATATAGTTATATATATATATATATATATAGTTATATATATATAGTTATATATATATA
>JBBPBX010041830.1:8162-28678 GCA_038048925.1 Garcialebias charrua | reverse complement strand
ATGCAGAATTCTCACGTCTGCAGTCAAGGTTTCTGTCGCAGCTTGACCGTCTTTCTGAAAGTCTGCTGAGAGCAAAGCGATCGGGCGAGGTGGGCTAAAAACATAGCTGCTATGATGACGGTAAGAACGTTCAACTTTTCCTATCCCATAAAGTACATATGCTTTGCATTTCTTCAGTAGAAAATTGGTATACCGTATCCATTGTGCAGCCCAACTTGCTTTGTGTGTGACTACTAATTATCAAATCTACCTGTGGTTATAATTACAGTAGAGTGTGTGAGAGTGAGTGAGTGAGTGATGGTGTAAGTGATGGTGTAAGTGTGTGTGAGTGAGTGGTGTGAGTGAGTGAGTAACTTGATTGATTGATTGATTGATTGATTGATTGATTGATTGATTGATTGATTGATTGATTGAATGAGTGAGTGAGTGAGTGAGTAACTGTGTGACTGAGTGAGTGAGTAACTGTGTGACTGAGTGAGTGAGTTACTGTGACTGAGTGAGTGAGTAAGGGTGTGACTGAGTGAGTAAGGGAGTGAGTAAGGGTGTGAGTGAGTGAGTGAGTGAGTGAGTGAGGGTGTGAATGAGTGAGTGAGTGAGTGAGGGTGTGACTGAGTGAATGAGTGAGTGAAGAGTGAAGCTGAAAAGGAACGTATCATAGGGAAAATGGAGTCAGATCAGGAGCTGTCAAAGATCCTCCACCAGCTTCAGGAGACAGAGAAGGAGGACATCATTCCGGTAAGACTTCCTGTTTGTGAAGTTATGCCATAAAACCATTTGTCTGTGTGGACCATCACAGCTCGGTTTTGTTTTCTTGGAAGAGGGATCTCGTAGAGAGAGGGTGAGGAAGTCTTGCGTTGATGACTTGGAAGCAATGGACATTGGCCATGGAGAGGTAAATACTGTCACATTTTCTATTGAGCCATACACTTTATGGAAATGTGCCAGACTGTTAAAGCTGTCGTGTTCTCCTACAGTCAGTGGTGCCTCGACAGCTTCTGGACCTTGAAGACTTGACCTTCACTCAGGGTAGCCATTTCATGGCCAACAAACGTTGCCAGCTCCCAGATGGCTCTTTTCGTAAGCAGCGCAAAGGTTACGAAGAGGTTCATGTGCCCGCTCCGAAGCCTAAACCCTTTGCTGACAATGAGGTTTGTTGATATGATCACTCTGTATACATACTACATACATACATACATACAAACATGCTACATACATAACTGCTACATACATGCTACATACATACTACATACATGCTACATACATAACTGATACATACATGCTACATACATACATACATGTTACATACATACACACATGCTACATGCTACTTACATACATATTACATACATACATATTACATACATACATGATACATACATGATACATACATACATACATACATACACACATGCTACATACATACATGTTACATGCTACATACATACAAAATACATACATACATATTACATACATGATACATACATACATACATACATACATACACACATGCTACATACATACAGACTATGTGAGTGTGACATACATACATGTTACATACATACATGATACATGCATACACACATGCTACATACATGCTACTTACATACATATTACATACATACATGCTACATACATGCTACATACATACATACATACATACACACATGTTACATACATACAGGCTATGTGAGTGTGACATACATACATGCTACATACATACATGTTACATGCTACATACATGCTACATACATACAAAATACATACATATTACATACATACATGATACATACATACAGACTGTGAGTGTGACATACATACATACATGCTGCATACATGCTGCATACATGCTACATACATGCTACATACATACACACATGTTACATACTACATACATGCTACTTACATACATATTACATACATACATGCTACATACATGTTACATACATACATGCTACATACATATTACATACATGATACATACATACATACATACACACATGCTAAATACATACAGGCTATGTGAGTGTGACATACATACATACATGTTACATGCTACATACATACAAAATACATACATACATACATGATACATACATACATACACACATGCTACATACATACAGGCTATGTGAGTGTGACATACATACATGCTACATACATACACACATGTTACATACTACATACATGCTACTTACATACATACATGCTACATACATGTTACATACATACATGCTACATACATGCTACATACATACATGCTACATACATGCTAGATACATACAGAATACATACATATTACATACATACATATTACATACATGCTACATACATACACACATGTTACATACTACATACATGCTACTTACATACATATTACATACATACATACATGCTACATACATGTTACATACATACATGCTACATACATGCTACATACATACATACATACATACATACATACAGAATACATACATACACACATGCTACATACATACAGGCCATGTGAGTGTGACATACATACATGCTACATACATACACACATGCTACATACTACATACATACATACATATTACATACATACATGAATACATGATACATACATACTACATACATACATGCTACATACAAACATGATACATACTTGCTTGGCCTATGGATGAGCTGCTTAGATTTTAGTGGTCAAGGTTAGGATCTCATAGCCAATCATTCTGTTCTCTTTATATTCCAGGATATTGAATCCAGAGAGGCTGAGGCAGACATTGCGGAGAAGACCATGGGCATCTACACTGTCCGAGCAGAGGGTCGTGGTCCTGATGGTCCAGGTAATGGACGCTTTGCTGATGTTGGTGTTGTGCTGGAAGGTGTGGAAGTCCTCCATAACCTACAGAGTGTCAGCCATGTGTGCGTGATGCTTTATGGACTGATCTATGCACTCAACTTGAGCTATCCAAAAAGCCTGACAAACCATTCAGTGTCTGGCATGATTTGCCAGGAATTGTTTTTAAATTTTGAATTGTCTTTTGAAATCTTTTAGCTCTGTCATTATGTAACAATCATTTCATGTTTCAGGTAAATGCAGAATTCAAGCACATCACAACATGCCTCTGCAGTCAAGGTTTCTCTCGCAGCTTGACTGTCTTTCTGAAAGTCTGCTGAAAGTGTTTTCAAAGCGATCGGGCGAGGTGGGCAAAAAACTTGGAAACATAGCTGCCATGATGACAGTAAGAACTTTCAACTTTTCCTATCCCATAAAGTACATATGCTTTGCAATTCTTCAGTAGAAAATTGGTATACTGTATCCATTGTGCAGCCCAACTTGCTTTGTGTGTGACGACTAATTATCAAATCTACCTGTGGTTATAATTACAGTAGAGTGAGTGTGTGTGTGTGTGATGAATTTTTGATTCCTCTAAAAGAACCCTTTTTTATTTTGTTCACTGTCCCAGTGTGAGATATTCATCTTTTTATATACCGGTACCGGTAATCAGATTATTATAAAAAGTCTAGTCCATACTGATCAGGTCAAATGTACATTTTTTTATATTTTAGCGATGTTAATGTCATATGACGACTGGTTGAAAACCTTCGATTTTTTTATTTTTTGTGTTCAAGTTTTTTCATACTACTGGAAATTTGAGTTCACATTTCTATTTTCTCTATGTTAATTCTTAAGGATGACACAGATGAGCGAAGGGAGTCCTTCATCAAAGGACTCTGCATCAATCTGAATGAGAGCCCGGATGACTTGGTGCAGGAATACATGGTGAGTTTTTTTTGTGTGTGTGTGTGTAGTTTGGCTTTACAACATTGTAAAACCTTGCATTCTGTTATTCCTGTTATCCTATTGTACTGTTAAGGAAGTGGCATTATTGAAGTCTTACAGACGTTTTAACTATAACTTGCCTTAAGCTTAAGACCCTGTATAAAACTTTTAAAAAAGAAACCCCTTTTTATACCTTAGAACAAAAATTATGACATCTCGTCATACTGGCCTGATTTGTCTGTCAAGGTCCAACTGGGACTGATATTCAGCCCTGAGTATATCAACTCCAGGTTAACGATCAAAATCATCTAGCGTAGTAACATAAAAACAACATCCAGGAAACATGAAGTTAAATCTTATCATTAGTTTTTGTTTGAACGTTATTTGCCAAAACTGAACCAGACACGTAATCCAAATTGTGAAGCTAAAATAAAATATTTTTGTTCGCTTAGCGTGGTAGGCTAATGTCTTTCAAATAAAAACTAATGATCTTGATTCAATAATCTTGAAGGCTCCTCTGCATTTGAGACAAAAGCATTGTTTTTTTTAGTTTTTTTTTTTGTATTATAAATGGACCATATGGCAGCATGGCAGGACTGTTTTTTGCTACAGCCATTTAACATTCTGCTTATATGGGTTTAAATAAATGGTAGAATAAGAGTTAATGCATTCTAAAGTGATCTGTAAAAAAGTCTTTAACAAATGTTTCATCTTTAAACAGGACATGACTGAGGCTGCTACACTGAGTGTCACTGAGAAAACTACAGTGGGCATCTACGTCATCAGAGAGATGCCTGGCAGTGACTGTCCAGATGTTGGCATAATCCTCGAGGGTGTCGTGGTGATGCAGGAACTTGATAACGTGGCCCTTGCTGTAGCCATGTTGTTTGGACTTTTCTACTCATTGAACATGAGGTACCCATCACAGTTACGCTACATCTTTGAGGTGATTCAGAAGGTGGTAATGGACTTGGATGCGATCCAGCTTTCCAGAAAAGCTCAAAACTTGAAAACAAAACTGGACTTGTAATGAAAACAAGGTTTACATGATGTGGTAAGCTCCACATGAGGACATTTAAATGTCAGTTGATTTTCACATTTTCAAAGGTTAATTCACTGTTTAATTTTCCATAGAAACAATTTATTTTCTTGTTTTTAAAAAGAATGTTCTTGGTGTTTATTTGCACTTGTTATAAAACAATATATTGTTATATTCTGTTTCACTGATGTGGTCAGCTTTAGGTGAGAAGACATTTCATCTCACACTTGCTCCAACCTTTTTTATGGAGGTTCCAATTTTAAGGGTGAACAAGCAGCAGTTTTGTTTATAAAAAATATATCTTTAATTATCTCATGTTTAGGAGAACTTGTTAAGAAAGTGAAATTATCTGTTATTCGTGATGTGGTCAGTTACAGGTGAGAGTACTGAAAGTCTCAAACTTGCTCTCCTGTTTTAAAAGCTTGAAATTCCAGGTGAATAATCGGCAGGAACTTGTGACACGTTGATTTAACTCAAAAACTGCCATGTTTATTTAAGTTTACATTAACATTTTTGTTTAAAAATGAAAAGCTGTAGAGTGACATCAGGTTCGTTTGAAATGACTTGTTTGGTAATGTTCAAAACGAGTCTAGAGATTGGATATTTTCAATATGCTTCTTTGAACAAATGGCACTTCTTTTCTTTGAACAAACGACACTCTTTTTTTTATTTGAACAAACGGCACTTTTTACATTTGAACAAACAGCACTTTTTTTCCTTTTTTCCTTTTAACAAATGGCACTTTTTTTTACATTCACTGTATTGTTGCTGTATAGTTTCTGGTTCATAAATAAAGGTTTTGAAATGCAACTGCTGATTTTTATTAAGAGGTAAAATGGTTAATGTTGTTTATATTTAGAAAAGTTAGTGTTATTATCCTAGTAAATGTTTATTTAAATGTTAATTGGAACATTTCTGCATTTTTAAGTCAGTCAAACAGCTGCACTGAATTGTCAACTGTTGTAATATTTTAATTTTATCTAGACAATACGGACCTTCTTGAGCTGAATTTGTGTTTTTCAAAGATCGTGGCCTTTGACCTTTCTTTAAGAAGGTTAATTAGGGAAAATAGTCATTTTGTTTGTAAAGATTAAGGGTTGCTGGCAACTGTCTTGGAAGAGAAAAATGCAGTTTAGGAGACATTCGTAAAATTTAGTTTTTGACACTTGAATATAATACTAACATTTAAAATGAAGATAATGTGTAGTTTTTAATTAAAAAGTGGTATTTAAGTGAAAGTTATTAAATAGTGTTGGAATAAAGGGATAAAATTGTGTCAGATTAAAGTATTCCATAAGCTCAAATCATGTCGTCATAATGTGTTTAAATCACATTTCTTCAACACAATATATTCATCTTTTTCCAAAGTGAAAATTTTGTGTCAGATTAAAGTATTCCATAAGCTCAAATCATGTCATCCTAATGTGTTTCAATCACATTTCTTCAACACAATATATTCATCTTTTTCCAATGTTAAAATTTTGTGTTAATTTAACTTGATTGTTATTGGTGCTGCCAAAGCAAAATGTATGTGTGCAACCAATTTCCACCATTATATTACGTTAAACCAACAAGTTCTTTTTTTCAGTGTTCCCCTGCTTCTGCCTGCATCCTGCTCTGACATCAGATCTTTTGTGATCTCACCTGTTTGGGTCGTTGGCTGCATTCCTCCTCATCTGCTCACACAGACTAGTCTGTGCTGCTGTTGTACAACATTTTGTTTTTGTGCTTAGTGTTTGGCGTATTTTTAGTTTAGCATATTCATTAGTTCAGTTGATCTTACTACTGTTTTTCTTTTACAATTTATACTTTTGTAGGATGTAACTGGGACCCTGTGTACACAATTTCCTTCCACCATGCACCATATGTGATGTGAATGACAATAAAGAAACCTTGACCTTGACCTTGAGAAGGTACAATCAGCGGAAAAGTTGCTAAAACCTGAATTTAGCAAAACCATTACTAGATGACAAAAAAGTGCAAAATCATAGCTAAAAGCTAAGTAGCAAACCCGTACTTAAAAACCAAAACTGCACAGAAAACTAGACGTACCTGAATTACAGCTAAATATTCAAATAGCAGAACAGTAGCTAACAGGAAATAATAGGTAAAAGCTAAAACTTGGCAAAATCAGAGCTAAAATTAAAAATGTCAGAATTGTAGCTAAAAGCTAGCATAAGAAGACAAAAACAGAGCAAGTAGCTGAAAAAAACTACAGGTAGTCCTCGGGTTACGGTCTTGCGTTACAACGTTTCGTGGTTACGACGCATGCAGAGTTACGAAGTTTCCGGTTTTACGTCGTAAACGTAGCGGACGAGGAATACTACACTGTACTCTCTAAAAAAGCTAAGTCTGGTTCTCTGGGCATAAAAAACAAACAAACTGTACTGTGAACGCAGTTTTACGTCGTAAACGTAACGGAATACCGCAGATGGGCCGAGCTGGACGGCAGTTTTACGTTGTAAACGTAATAGAGAATACGGCCGATGGACGGAGGAATACGGCGTCACCAGCATCCCAGTAGGCCATAACAATTTTTCCCCTTCATTATGGCTCCCAAACGTATGTGTTTTTTGATAATTATGTAGGGTACTGTGTTAGGATAGGCTAAATGCTTGGTAATACAGTACTGTACATGTATATGGTGCAGTATGTACGTATATTTCGACTTTCGTCAAAAATCGGTTTACGCCGCCGCGTAGGAATGGATCTACGTCGTAAGTCGAGGACTACCTGTATATAGAATGTATAGACAGGAAACAACAGTTTGTCTATCTTTATATTAACATACTAACTGTCCCCACCTTTTCTCCCTGCTTGGAACTGAAGCCAGCATGAAGCATTTTACAAAAGCTACCATGTTCTATTTTTGGAACCAGATTCTATACACTAGCAATGTGGGCCTTTTAAGTCCCGTCTACTCCCCAGCACACATTCATAGAGCTATATGGCCTATCTTTTAAGCATGACATAACTAATTACAGATAAATATAATAAATTTCTGCTTGTTCTTTTAAAACCAGCAGACAGGGAAGCTGGTCTTGTTCTGGCTTCAACTTCCAGGTTTTGTTCCAAGATCTACCTTTATTCACACAATAGATTGAACAGTGGTGTTCTCACAAGTTTTTATGATTT
This sequence comes from Garcialebias charrua, assembly GCA_038048925.1. Classification (NCBI taxonomy): domain Eukaryota; kingdom Metazoa; phylum Chordata; class Actinopteri; order Cyprinodontiformes; family Rivulidae; genus Garcialebias; species Garcialebias charrua. The sequence continues at coordinate 20,741 of JBBPBX010041830.1, read as the reverse complement.
TAGTTCAGGTTATAAACATAATGTCCATTACTGAGGTTGCTAGAATGATAAATGGCATGCATTTATTCAATAAATAAAAAAAGGGGTCTTTGTCATTTAAACTTCCTGCTGGGTGTATGATGAGAGTCCTCTCGCTTTTTTCCTCCATGCATACATTTATAAATCCTGTCTGTGACCTCACAGTTTTCTCAGCTGGGTTTCTTTGCTTGCAGTCATGTTTAGTGTGAAAGTAAAAGCATTTCTCCTGCTGCCTCCCTGATGCTCACACACACCTTGTACAGGCAGCGAGGACCTGGCAGATGGACACTTTCTAGCGCTCATTGTTCCTGGTGTTATCAGTCCGACCGCTGATGTTCTTAGACACGTTCTCATGCAACACCACCGTCAGAACCTTCACCCCTCACATCTGCTCTCACAAGGTCTGGCACCGAGCTCCTCGCGCTTTCTCCTCTATTCTCACTGTTGGTGAGATGTTATTAAATTATTTAGCAGCCTCTCCAGCTCACAAATGCAAATGCACCGCTTCCTTTTGTTGCCTGGCGGAAAAATACATGGGTTTGTCAGTTTATCTTGACGCTATGCCTCTAACTGGATCTGAGATTTGACTTTTGTGTGCCTGTGTGTTTGTACTGTTAGCAAAATATCTCATGAATCAGTGGACTTATGCTAATGAAACAACCAGTAAATAATCACTGCGTGGACAAATTAAGTTTTGCAGCCAATCGAGATGCTGACAAGAATGTGTTTTAGGATTCAAGCATGATGACCGACAACAGGAATGGTTTAAAAGTTTTATTGACAAACAGCTGCTGGTGGAGGTCAGGGTCCTAGGACTGGTCTAGTCTGTAGAGACGGAGGGATTAGTGTTCTGAATTTTACTGTGATAGTTCAGAGGAGTACAGAGGCAGTCACTAACCTTCACAGTCAGGTAAGGGAGGGGCTCCTTCAGTTGGACACAATGACATCACAGACCGTAAGTGAACAGCAGCAGAGAAGGAAGCAGGGGTCGAGCACAGGAGGTCAGAGATCCAAATCCAAAGCCAAAATGAAATCTGTGAGATGTAGTGTAGTAGAAGTAAGGAGAGTCTAAACCGTGGTCAGAGATAATCCAATGCAGACAAGGAGCAGGCAAAGTGGAGAATCCAAAAATACAAGTGTGAGGTCAAAAACAAGGCAGGCAAACAAGACTACGGCATGAGCGCTGGACATCTACTGTCAGGAAGAGTTCTATAATCTGGCAAAGAAGGAGTGAGATCTTGGGGCATAAGTAGGGCAGGGAACAGGTGAATGGCATGGATGCTTATTGGGGTGCATGAGAAGAGTGGGCATGGTAGGATGACAGGATAAGACCAGAAACACGACAGGAGCAGGGAAAACAAAGCACGATGACAAGAAACATGACAGGAGGGGGAGAAACGTGACAGATGCTGCAGCAAAGCAGCTTTAACATAAACAAAAATGGCTATAATTCAGCTAATTTCACAGATAAAGCGTTGAAATTTGGTGTGGTAGTCGCTGAGAGTCATCATCAACATAAACTCTGAGCGATAACACACCACCTCAAATTTCACGATATTGCACATTACGTAATTTGCAAGGTTTTACTAAAACAGCTTCAACTTCATAACTTCACATAAGATGATCTTATAAAATAAACTGGTTAAGTGAAGCTAAAGCTTTAATTTTTTTTGTTTTGTTTGGTGCATCTAAAAGTCTGCAGCTCTCTACAGAAGCATGCTGCAGATGAACAACAATGCCATTATTTTGTCCACTGGAAAGACGATTGCTGAGATAAGTGTCACTACCAGACAGCTTGTGATCAAAGTCACACTATTTTAATTTCATTTGAATCTTGGAGAGGCTGCTGATAGCGTTTACTAATGGTGGCTACCCCAGCCCACCGTTTCAGATCGATTCTCATCTCAGCTCGAGTGGTTCTCTGGCCTCGGTGTACATTTTTAAAAGTCACAGACACACTAAACGAGAAAGCAGCAGTGCCACTTAATGCAGCAGCGAGGAAATTCTCATGAAGGGCCAGGCGGTGAGCACGCAGAGAGAAAGTCACTGCAGATCAAAGCATGTTGAGTTCAGCTGATAAAGGGATAAAAAAAGATTCTCTTCAGCTGTCACAGTTTTTTTAAAACAGAATAAATTTAATGAAAAAAAGAAGAATTTGTCATGGTGATGGTGTCACTTTTAGAAAGCTTAGGGTATAGCTAATGTGACACGAGGAGGGAACTGAGGACAGTAATGCCTGAAACAAAAGCTTTAAAACATTTGAAGTTTAAATTCTACACATATTTGGTCAAAATGCTCAGATTGTGATGAAAAGTTACAGTACATTCATATATTTTACTGGTTTTGTGCTGACTATAAGAGTTTAAAGCTCCACTGACATCATCTTTTAACTTTCCATAAAATGGCACAACATATATATATATTAAGATTGACCCCTGATCGTTTCTGCTAAAACAATGTTAAATTAATTAGAATTCCTCTCGAAAATAGTTTAAAATTAGCGCCGTTTTTTTAACACGATAAATAGGGATTTCGCCGTCGCAGGATGATGACGTCATAACAAGAATTTTCTCTACTGCGCAGCTTGAAAACAATGGAGGAGCTACAAACTCGATCCGTCCAATTTAGCCATTTAAAAGTTAATATTTTAGCGGATTGTCTGCAGAGAAGCCAAAGTTATTTCCAGTAAACAGCAGGTTATAATTTTTTTTCAGCTCCTGCTGGTTTTTGGAGACTTTTCACTTCAGGACGTGAGCAGCTCTGTGAGGACTTACAGCATAGTTTCCACAGCACTGAAATGGTAATATATTAGTTAATGGTTCTAATAATTATTCAACATTAATTTATAGTTTAAAAAATTAGTCCCTTTTAAAATATCTGTTAAATATATTATTCTTTTATTTTATTTTGTTTGTGTTTTCAGGTTTCCAGGTCTCCAGTCCATCAGGCTCTTCCTGAACCACTAGTACAACCCAGACTTTCACATCACAGCAGGTAAGATTGCATCAACGAAAAGAATAGTACTCAACAATATTCTTTGATGTAAATCTGTTGATTTTCTGTGGTTCTGATGAGGGAAGTGACAAAGTGGATGCAGCATTCAGCCCATAATGGACCCAGATGTCCCCTGCGTCCAGACCTACAACACCTGGACATCCATGAGCGTGGAGGAGCGAGGAGGTGGTGGAGTCTGAAGAAGTACAAGCAGCAGGATGAGGAGAAACTAGACCGATGTCCCCTGCGTCCAGACCTACAACACCTGGACAGGAGGGTGGACGAGGAGGTGTTGGAGTCATTTTTACAGAGCTGATGAAGTCAAACACCACTTGCTGATATTTTTTAAACTCAATTTTTTTTGATAATCTGTTCATATTAATGTTTCCCCAGAGGTTTTCATTTATTTGATAATATGGGATGGTTTTATTTTAATAAAATGTTTTTTTCAACATTCACCAATTTTGTTTTTACTAAAGTATGAGCTGTGAGTTGTAGATGCACGAATGAAATTAAAACAGATACACAAATATTCTCACAAAGAATAACTCAACACTAACAGATAATATAGTGTACTACTGTAACTTTATTTACACATAACTACAGAAACACTTGGTTCATTGTTATCCTTTTTTTTCAAACAATATGTTCATTTGAACAGTCAGAAAAAATATTAAATTCATTGATTCATTTTCATCTCAATGCTCTGGCCAGTTGTAGTATTTCTGCATATTTTAATGTCTTGATGCACAAACGTAGCTTTCTGCAGCAGTCCTGATGTTCTACAGATCCTGAAGATGTCTCCATCTGTTGTTGAACAATATCAAGGTTTGTTCTCCTCCACCTCGGTCCACTCTTCAGGTGAAGACATTTCTGTGAATCCTCGCTCCGCCACGCTCATGGATGTCCAGGTGTTGTAGGTCTGGACGCAGGGGACATCTGGGTCCATTATGGGCTGAATGCTGCATCCACTTTGTCACTTCCCTCATCAGAACCACAGAAAATCAACAGATTTACATCAAAGAATATTGTTGAGTACTATTCTTTTCGTTGATGCAATCTTACCTGCTGTGATGTGAAAGTCTGGGTTGTACTAGTGGTTCAGGAAGAGCCTCAGGTGATGGACTGGAGACCTGGAAACCTGAAAACACAAACAAAATAAAATAAAAGAATAATATATTTAACAGATATTTTAAAAGGGACTAATTTTTTAAACTATAAATTAATGTTGAATAATTATTAGAACCATTAACTAATATATTACCATTTCAGTGCTGTGGAAACTATGCTGTAAGTCCTCACAGAGCTGCTCACGTCCTGAAGTGAAAAGTCTCCAAAAACCAGCAGGAGCTGAAAAAAAATTATAACCTGCTGTTTACTGGAAATAACTTTGGCTTCTCTGCAGACAATCCGCTAAAATATTAACTTTTAAATGGCTAAATTGGACGGATCGAGTTTGTAGCTCCTCCATTGTTTTCAAGCTGCGCAGTAGAGAAATTCTTGTTATGACGTCATCATCCTGCGACGGCGAAATCCCTATTTATCGTGTTAAAAAAATGGCGCTAATTTTAAACTGTTTTTGGGAGGAATTTTCATTCATTTAACATTATTTTAGCAAAAACGGTCAGAGGTCAATCTTAATATTTATATATGTTGTGCCATTTTTTGGAAAGTTGAAAGATCATGTCAGGGGAGCTTTAATGCAACTGGATGGAGAGTGTTTGGATGCATATGTCCAAAAATGTTATTATTTTTTTATATTGAAAAGGACACCACTCCCTATTTTTAATAGTACATTTAATATGATGTAAAACAAAAAAAGACCATGAGATGACATTTTGAAAAACCAAGGGGGTGAAAAAATCAGTAAATAAGTCAATAAATCCAAAATACCTGTACCATATTTTTCAGACTACTGTATAAGGCAAACTTAAAATCATTTAAATTTTCTGGTTGTGCTTACTGACCTCAAATTGATTTTATGTGGTACAACTGAACAATGTTGAGAGTTATCGTGAATGAGATGAATAAAGTTTGAATTATCTGACTGTTTTGTTTCGCTTAATGCGCCTTAATGCGCCTTACACTCTCCATCTCGGGATGACTGTGCATACATTATCACGCTGTATTGGTGACAACTGGTGCAATGTTAATAAAAGCTCTTGAATCTTGAATCTTGAATCTTATACAGTAGTCTGAAAAATACGGTACATTTATCACACCTGGACAACATTAAATCTGAAATCAGTGGTTTAATCAAGGTCAAGGTTCTATATTGTCATTTGCGTCATATGTGGCACATGTGGTAGAACAAAATTGTGTACAGGGTCCCAGTTACATCCAACAAAATATTGGTTGGTTTTGATTGGACTGGTGATTAGTGATCGTCAGAAGGCATTTATCTTATTTAGATTTTCAACACTGCGGTCCTGTTGACCTTTCTACTGTGGAAATGTTAGTTTCATCTTGGCAAAGTAAATCCAAAGTGGTGATCTGAATAAAGCTATAAGTCTGTCAAGGTTTCTAAAGAAAATCCAAATGTAAGAAAAGTTGTGTGTACTGTGAAATAACAGCCTTTTTCTTCTTTCATCAGTTGCCACAATAACCGTGTTTCCATCCATTTTAATTGCGAAATTTGAGCTACCTCGCAAATATGTAAATACAAATTAATGCAGATCAGAAGTGTTTCCATCTGCTGGCTTGTAGCGCATCTACCAAGCCACGCACAGCGTCATTACGTCAGACGTCAGCGTCATTACGTCAGACGTCAGCACTGCGCATGTCTACAGTAAACAGGAAGTAGCGGTTGAAAACAGAACCCGGCCACACATCTCGTCAAAATCGAGAGAATATTTCAGGTACGTGTTGCTATCGGGCGAGTTGTATTTATTCTGTCATGCCAACTAGTTTTAGCGATGTTACATGTTGTCCGGAGCGGAAACAGCTGAACGTCACGTGACGTGAATGTTCGCTACGTCAGAAATGAGTCGGAAAATGTGTTTCCATCTGTCGTTTAGCGCATCTCAAATCCCAAAAACCACCTCAAGCGAGCGTATAAACTTTTTAGCGTAATTCAGGAAGTAACCTCGCAATTTGCCGTTTCCATTAAGCTTTTCTGCTGCGCTATTTCAAATTGCGCAGCTAGAAACCTTGATGGAAACACGGCTATTGTGGAGCACAGAGTCTTCCTTCATCTCACTCTTTCTTCTGCATCCTCTGTCCTCACTCCAACTACCTCCATGTCCTCTCTAACTGCATCCACGTTTCTCCTCTTTGTCTTTTTCCTGGCAGCTGCATTTCTAACATCCTTCTACCAATATACCCACTGTCCCTCCTCTGGACATGTCCAAACCATCTCAGTCTGGCCTCCCTAACTTTATCTCCCAGTTGTTCAACATGTGCTGTACCTCTGATGATCTCATTCCCAATCTTATCCATCCTTGTACTAAGGAGAACCTCAACATCTTCATTTCTGCCACTTCCAGTTCTTTCTCCTGTCCTTTTGTCAATACCACTGTCTCCAGACCAAACAACATAGCTGGTCTCACTGTATTAAAACAGATTATTTAGGTCCGATTTTTCTGCTAAATCAGCCCTAAAGTACAACTTTGTAGCTGGTTTTATGTAAAAACAACCTAAATATCTTAAAATCTGCAGGAACCTGTATTCACCACATGCCCAAAATCAGCTGGAGAAAATATAAATAGAATCCACGTTTTGAGGCATGAAGTTAAAGGTGCAGACAGTATGCAGTTTCTGTAGAACGCAGCACTTTGAAAAATTTTCAACAGGGAAAGCATTCTGATCCCTCCCCCTCAGAGCCATATATGGCTCTGCCCCCCTTGCTCTAGCTGAAATTCAAATTCAAGCTCTGTTTTTATTGGCTGGTTAACGGCGGGTCACTGGCTTTTTAGAAATGCTTTTAGTAACACCTGGAGAAGCAAAGGGACTATAGTTTTTTCAAAGATTACTTTGTTTAACATCAGTCTGTCAGGAGATAGTGACAGAGTGAAGAAATATGTTAAAATATATATTTTTTAAACTTAGACTGCACTACAGAAACTGCAGACTGTACCTTTAAAAGGATTGTGACATGATGTTGGAAATTTGCATAATTGTCACAACATATATATCTTATATCATTCAGCTCTGTCCGTTTTTGCAAATAAATTATAAATATATTAAAATTTCATTACAAGTTATGGTAATTTTTTCGCTGGGATACGCCCTTAGAAATCCGAGATTTTTCGCAAACGTCATCGTGACGTGCCCGTGGGGAGCCGCTGCCCCAACGCGCATGTAAATATATGTAAATATCAATGGCGGAGCATGTCGAGTGCAGCATTTCTAGTGTTGATCTAAGCGATTTGTCTTCAGTTTTGGAAGTTCTGTTAGTTCTGGTGATTCCAGTAAGATTCAGAAGACTTTTAAAACCGGATTCTATTCCTACTATTTTTAAAAGAAAGTCCCCCAGCTACCACATCTAAACAACACAGTAAAGCTACCGTCGGAAAAGAGTAAGCCTTTGTGTAAACATAATCGGAGGTGAGTAGTGTTTTAGATGATAAACTATATCTTTAACGTGAGCTCATGTTGTTTTACTTTATATACTGTGAGTGTATAAAGCCAATTATCACGGAGGATTCTTCATGTGCGATGCTAAAAAAAAAATTAGCCGACAGAAAATCTTGAGCAAACACACGTTGCTTGTTATGTATTTTTATATGATGTCTGCACGATCAAGTAACATCAGTAAAACAATTTATTCCGTGAGGGTTTATTAATGAGAGTTTTGGATGATTTACTGTCTTAAAATGATAGATCTCAGACGCGATCGGGCCTCGCTGTTAGCTTAATACAACAACAAAGAGAAGCCACATGAAGCTATCCTCACTTAGCTACGATGGATGAAATAAGCCGTGTTTAGATCACTTTTCCATTGATCGAGTGTCCAATAACTGTATTGGCTGAATAATAACCCTTCGATTGCTTTAATATAATTCAAGGGCGTAGATTTCATCTCATTATTGGGGGGGACCATGAACAGGGAAATTTTTTTAAAGCAATTTTGGGGGGGTCGGCAAAGTTACAGTGAAATGTAATGCAAAATGTACAGAGGGAAGTTTATCCAAACTGCATGCATATACTATGCAGAATAATCAGCAATACTATTGATTTAAATGGCATGTATTTAGTAGTCTTAATAGTAATATTATTCAGTACAATAGTGACACTCATACTTTTTATATTTATATTGTTTAAATACACATTTTCTTTTATTGAATTATTGGGGGGACAAATCTACAATTCCCCAAGATTGGGGGGTCCGGACCCCCCGACCCCCCCAGGATCTACGCCCCTGAATACATTCAAGTACTAACAATAATTTGTTTATTCAATGCTAAGAATGATGAACCCACATGAACCTCCCGCACGTTTTTTCAAAGCTGCATCGTGTATTAAAAAGTTTTCCATTGATAGAGCATAAAATAAAATGATTAGAGCGATCAATGGAAAAGTGATTTAGACACGGTTTATTTCATAAACAGTTGCTAAGTGGGGTTAGCTTCGTGATGTGGGTCTTTGTTGTTGTGCTAACGCTAAGCTAACAGCAAGGCCCGGTCGCGTTTGAGATTTATCTTTTTAAGACAGTAAATCATCCAAAACTCTCATTAATAAACCCTCCATGAATAAAAAAAAATTACAGATGTTACCTGATCGGCAGTAAGATGGTCGCTGCAGACATACGATTCTTTAGTAGGACACCATCGGTCCCTCGTTCTCTGTACTTGTCCATTTTAGGCAAAGTTTCTCATCTTTTGGGAATTTGTGAATGCTCACTTGTTCACTGCTGATATTAGAACACCCAAAAGCGCTACAACGTGACGGCATTTTTCAAGTTACACCAAAAAAGAGGCGATCTTTCAGAAAAATGATCTGTATGACGAGCAGTTAAAACACCAGACAAACGGGCAAGGCTCTGCCTTATGCCCAGTGCCCACGGGTACGTCACGATGACGTTTTGCGGAAATGCACTGATTTTTAGGGGCGTGTCCCAGAGAAAAAACTACCATAACTTGGAATGAAATTTTAATATATTTATAATTTATTTTGCAAAAACGAACAGAGCTGAATGATATAAGATATATATGTTGTGACAAATGTGCAAATTTCCAACATCATGTCACCATTCCTTTAACATTATGCCTGTTACTTTACAGCATATCACACTAAATCAGTGAGGATACAATGACATTTTCCAAAACTGAAGAATCAGAAACAGAGCTGTTAGGTTTCAATAACAGTCTGTAAATAATGCAGAGCAAATATATCTTTTCAGAAATCTCAAATCAGCTGTATAGCATGGTGGTGGGAGTATCATGAGCTTTCTGCCTTTGGTTCAGCTTTAATTTCTGCATCATTTCAAGTCATAAAGTTAATGTGTAACTTTAAATGTAAAAAAAAATGAAGGGGAGGTGTGATGATGCACAAGGAAACAAAAATCAATTAAAAACAGGAAACTGACATTTAAATTTGAAAGAAATTTGTTGGTTATATACTTTGTAAATAAGGCATAGAATGCAAAAAATATTGTAATTGTAGCCATCTTGGAAGTAAAAATAAAATCAAAACCCTTCCTACAATCAAGAATGTTTCAGTCATGCAAATGTAGCAAAGTGATTTTATTTCCTTTGCATGCTGAGTAGTGGCACCAGTGCCCAGATGGCCACTTATCACCTTCTTGGACCGACATTTGTCTTGGCTCTGAGCTTTACTTATATCATCTTCATTGTTTTCTTACACAAGACACATTTTAAAATTTGGACCTCAAGGAGAGCACAGTGTTCTTTCAAAGTTCAACAAAATGGTTGACAACTTCTACAGAGCCTTTTAAACCTCACCAGTTCTGATCGAGTGCAGCATATCTTCACAAGATCAATTCATTCATTAGTTGGTTAAATAGTTTGATCATTTGTTGGCAGTGAGGAAAACACCAATAATATTCTTCAGCTAGAGAGAATCATATTGTTTCATTAATCAAGACTAAATTTGGTTAAAAACAACAAATTCTACAGAAATCCTTCAGGGAAATGGCAGTTAATGGTAGTTAAGCATTGACAGTACAATCATATTAAAAATATGCAACTCTAACCAATCACTGCTGATTATTAAAGCCGCCTCATCGCTCCATGTGCAGATGTTACAGCAGAGAAGAAGCTGCTTCAGCTGTTATTACAATCTCACTTTGATAAAAAGATGCTAATTAATAGAGCGGCGCGTGTTTGTGTCACTATTAAGAGCCAAAACTGATAATCAAAGGGTTTCTTTGCCATTAATCAAGTTATTTTCTCCCAATATCACCAGTGTGGTTTTTAGTTGATCAAATATGATTCTTTTCATCCTTCTGCTATTCATTCAGTAGCAAAAACACTTTGAATGTGGCCCATTGTTTTACATGATTCATGTTTTGCATATACCTTAGTGTATATCTTAGTGTATATCTTAGTGTATACCTTAGTGTATATCTTAGTGTATATCTTAGTGTATACCTTAGTGTATACCTTAGTGCATATCTTAGTGTATACCTTAGTGCATATCTTAGTGTATATCTTAGTGTATACCTTAGTGTATATCTTAGTGTATATCTTAGTGTATACCTTAGTGCATATCTTAGTGTATACCTTAGTGCATATCTTAGTGTATATCTTAGTGTATACCTTAGTGCATATCTTAGTGTATACCTTAGTGCATATCTTAGTGTATATCTTAGTGTATACCTTAGTGTATACCTTAGTGTATATCTTAGTGTATATCTTAGTGTATACCTTAGTGTATACCTTAGTGCATATCATAGTGTATACCTTAGTGCATATCTTAGTGTATACCTTAGTGCATATCTTAGTGTATACCTTAGTGTATATCTTAGTGTATACCTTAGTGTATGTCTTAGTGTATACCTTAGTGTATATCTTAGTGTATACCTCAGTGTATACCTTAGTGCATATCTTAGTGTATACCTTAGTGCATATCTTAGTGTATACCTTAGTGTATATCTTAGTGTATATCTTAGTGTATACCTTAGTGTATACCTTAGTGCATATCTTAGTGTATACCTTAGTGTATATCTTAGTGTATATCTTAGTGTATACCTTAGTGTATACCTTAGTGTATACCTTAGTGTATATCTTAGTGTATATCTTAGTGTATACCTTAGTGTATACCTTAGTGTCTATCTTAGTGTATATCTTAGTGTATACCTTAGTGTATATCTTAGTGTATATCTTAGTGTATATCTTAGTGTATATCTTAGTGTATACCTTAGTGTATACCTTAGTGTCTATCTTAGTGTATATCTTAGTGTATACCTTAGTGTATATCTTAGTGTATATCTTAGTGTATATCTTAGTGTATACCTTAGTGTATACCTTAGTGTATACCTTAGTGTATATCTTAGTGTATATCTTCGTGTATATCTTCGTGTATATCTTAGTGTATATCTTAGTGTATATCTTAGATCCTGTTTCTTTTTATACTTTATATATTTGCTATTTTTGGTTGTAACAGGGACTGGACCATAAGTACATAATTCCATTCCACGTCATGTAACACATGTGATGCAAATGACAATGAACTTGAACTAGAAACAATTTATGTGAAATATTTATGTTTTTTTTTTCTCCAGTTTTCTCACTTCGTAACCTATGTTTTTTTTCTTTTACTTGTAAAACATATATGTCTGGTCCAGTTAGGTTGTATGTTGCAGTGGGTCCAGTCTGTCTTAGGGGACAGTAGACGGGATCTGTGGTGTTTCTCTGATGAACGCCTGTCAGAGCTGCCTCACTTCAGAGAGCCTCCAGAGAACGGATGCTCACATGTCTCCGTTGTTTTATTGGCAGGTCTCTGCTATTTGGGTTTTTAGATGCTATAAGCAGGCGGAGAGTAAAAAGAAACAGGTGATGATGTTCCTTCCTTAGGTTTCCTCTTAAAATACAGTGAGATCCTGCATTTCCACAGGCTTGCAGCTGCACCCAAAAAAATATCCTTGAAGTGGTGCAGGTTTGAAGCAGGAAATGAGATCAAATTAAAGACTCTAACAACCTGCTATATTTGCTCCCACAGGTGGGCTATGAGGGGAAATTAGGCAAAACTATGCTTAAGCGTGGCAAGTCAGTGGTATGTGTTTAGCCCTCTGGATATGATAGTTACAGACTGGTTGTGGAGATTTGCTAATGGCACGTTTTGTCTCATGTTTTGAACAAGTCAGGCATTCAGCCTGTGCTTGAAAAGTACTTTCCATTATTTCTCCAACCTTCTGTTGGTGAACACTGGGACCCTGCCGTCTCTGTGACTCGTGTGTCCAAACACTTACAGAAAGTTGTGATGTAGCTTTAGACTAGAAGCTAGAGCCTGTATTTACTCAGAAGGTCACATGGTGCAGTCTATCCGACCTGAAAACAATCAGTTTATTTTAGCTGTTAGTCACAAAGAACCCTTTACTCTTTTGTTTACAAACACTATCAGTCTCTAATTGTTGCTGTTGTTAACAAAATGTTTTCAATGTCCTTT
>JBBPBX010041829.1:15290-28679 GCA_038048925.1 Garcialebias charrua | reverse complement strand
TATTACGTGATAAGTATAGATGTCCATCCACATGGTATCAGCACCATTACCCACACAATGGGAGAGAGGCTGGCTTCTGTGCTGCTTTCATCCAGTAGGTAGTTCCAGATAAAATGCAAATTAAGGGATGTACTGTAGAGCCTAGAACTGCAGGTCTGACCTCCAAAACAAGATGATTAAGATGCACACTTAAACAGTTTAAAGTTCTCCACTTTCTTGACCAAGAGTTTGATACTACAAAGTTTTGAAAGTGTCAACCTTTTCATTCAGAAAACTAGCATTCCCATGTACTTGATTTGTCTTGGTTAATTTACTCCTGAATAAATTTCTGATAAACTGACTCTAACTCCCATGTTTATCACCAAACTTACATTTCTTCATTCAGTTCCTTTAATTATTGGGTATATTCTACATTTCTCTACTAATATCTCTAAGATATGCATTAAAGACAGAGATCCAAACTTCACTCAAAATAAGCTAATGTGGTTTTTCGCAGTTTCATGAAAACTAAACACGAGCGGGTTTTTCCCCCCACATTTTTTCCTTATCAAACATCTGCATTTTCTATGAAATGCCATCAGGTTGTAGCTCTGTTAGCTTGCTCCCTTTATTTGATGCCTGGACTGTTGAGGGTTGGCTTTCTTGTCTTGGACCACTTTGGGCGTGTCTGCCTGCCTGGGGGGAGTCGACGAGGGACACACCCCCAGAGGCCATCTTGGCTGCAGCGAACTGGTTGGTCCGCATGGGTTGCTTGCTTGGTGGGTTGACTTCAGTGTGCTTTGGGCTGCTCTGACTGAGGAGGCCCTCTGGAGTGGGGGTGGAACGTTTCTGCTAAAAAGAAACTGTCCAGATGAACTGATTGAGAATGAGCGGATTTGATACCTGGACTATTGAGAATTAACTTTCTTGTCTTGAACCACTTTGGACATGTCTGCCTGCCTGGGAGGAGTCGACGAGGGACACGCCCCCAGAAACCATCTTGGCTACAGCAAACTGGTTGGTCCACATAAGTTGCTTACTTGGTGGGTTAACTTCAGTGTGCTTTGGACTACTCTGACTGAGGAAGCCCTCTGGAGTGAGGGTGAAACGTTTCTGCTAAAAAGAAACTGTCCAGATGAACTGATTGAGAATGAGCGGATTTGATACCTGGACTATTGAGAATTAACTTTCTTGCTCCCTTTAAAAACCCCAAAGGCTGATACCATGTGTATGGACATCTATACTTATCACGTAATAACGTGATACGTATCACGTAATAACGTTCTCTGTAGCAGGCCCAAGACTCTGGAACGAGTTACCGCTGCTCATCAAACAGGCCCCCTCCCTCTCGGTTTTCAAATCCCGGTTAAAAACTCACTACTACTCCATTGCTTTCAATGCCAGCTGATTTGTATTGGATCGTTTTATTTATGATCTGCAATGTTTTTATGTTTTTCGTGTTGTACTTCATTGTCTGTGTTGCCTGTTGCGTGTTTGTTTGTCCAGCACTTTGGTGTGGACTTGTTCCTGTTGAAAGTGCTTTATAAATAAAATGGTATGGTATGGTATGGTAACGTGATACGTATCACGTAATAACGTGATACGTATCACGTAATAACGTGATAATATCACGTTATTACTACATAAGCCCCCCCAAAACATTTCCCCAGGTGTCAGCACTACGCTTCCGTAGTTTATATTTTAAAACCAAAGTGATATTATGGATCTAAATTAGGTAGTAACTCTTTATGTAAAGGAGTATTGAGTAATTCTCACTTTATAGTATATGAATTAGCAGTAAAGTTTAAATAATTTTGGTCTCTTTCCTGTCTCAGGAAAGAGAACTCTTTCCTTGTGCTACTGTTAGTCAAAGACCCCGAGGAGGGAAATGTGTCAGGAGACAGAGGGAGAGGAGGAAAGTCAAGAATGTAGGACTGAGGTTTTTTTTATTATTTATTAATTTATTTTTTATAAAATAAACAAGTACAAAAAAAAAACTTACAATGTCAAACATGGCTCGAGACTTAAGGCATGCATAGCACAAAAGAGAATAAAGGCACATAAACAAAATCAAAAATGTGTTCTGGGCAGCTTACAACAGAAATTCGTTACAGATTGTTTTAGTTTTTAAAGCTTTGGCATTAGTACAGTACTTTAAAGTAGCTAAGTAAGAGGAAATATAATTAGAAAACACTATAAATCTAGGTTTTAGCAAGGAGAATTTACAACTGTGGATGTAAAATTTGGCTAAGAGTAGTATTAAATTTACAACAAAAACTTTCTTACTTGAAATATTTGGACAAAAGAAACCAAACAGTATAATTTTAGCGTCAAATGGTAGGTCAATTTCTAACTTTCTATTTACATACATGAAAATGTCTTTCCAGAACACCTGAGTATGAGAACAGTCCCAGAAGAGATGGATGATAGTCTCCTCAGAGCTGTGGCAGAGTGAACACATTGGGTCTACGTTTGGACGGTACTTGGATACTTTATAACTAATAAGATTCGAGTAGTGTCCCTAAAGATTCTGCATAAATGTTATCCTGTAAACTATATAATCTCCATGTAGGACTGAGGGTTGCAACTCTAAATGTGGGGACAATGACAGGCAAAGGTAGAGAGCTGGGTGCAGGGGCGGAGTGGGACAACTTTTCAGCCCGGGAGTTTAATGGCCAAGCGTGGTCCATTTTTTCACATTTTAAAAACATTAGGCAAAAATGTAGCATATAATATTTTTTTAATTGCAATACAATCAACAACTTTTTTTTTGTTATAATTTTTTGTTACATTTTGTTACAATTCAGCAAATCAGGGGGGAAAAAAAACTAAATTAGTTGACTTAAAAAACAGAAAAAGATAAGTCAATTCTTTGTTGCTCTTTCCATATCAGACTCAAAGATTACTGAAAAACTCAAAACGTAATTTTGTTGGCTTGAACGTTGGCCAGCTGTCATGAGAAGTTTGCACTAAATACAGTGACAAAAAGATAAACCATAAAACTATTTTACATTTAAAATATTAAATTTGAGGCCAGATAAAATGTCAATGAGACCAGATTTGGCCCATGGGCCTCGAGTTTGACATGTGATCTACAGCATCAGTAAGCGCCTAAGAAGTGCACTAGTTTCTGCCACCATATTTGTTACTTTGTCATTGTCAATGGACATAAGAAGTTCTTTCTCTGTGGACATCAGCATAAATGCCTCCAAATGCTCCTGGTTAAGTGTGCTTCGTAGTCTATTCTTGATGAACTTGAGAGTAGAGAAGCTTCTTTCACATGCAACCTGAGACAATGAAAGGGTCAACAAATATTTGTATGCCAGCCCTATAACTGGGTAGGCATCTGTGAAAAGGTTATACTGTGTCAATATAAGGTAAACACAGATAACACAGTTTCTGCAAGAAGAACAAGCCCTG
This sequence comes from Garcialebias charrua, assembly GCA_038048925.1. Classification (NCBI taxonomy): domain Eukaryota; kingdom Metazoa; phylum Chordata; class Actinopteri; order Cyprinodontiformes; family Rivulidae; genus Garcialebias; species Garcialebias charrua. The sequence goes on along the minus strand of JBBPBX010041829.1, from coordinate 25,280 downwards.
CTTTCAAGTTCAATCTCTGGTTCAACTGAGCCCTCCTGGCCACCCTGTTCCATCTCAGTACCTATCCTGACAGTGGACTCTTCCAGAGGGGACTTTTTGAGCCTATCCCACTGGGATGCTAGACTGGACAGCTCTGTGTGTAAAGTACTCACTGTGGCTCTCTCATCAAATCTAAGCAGATTTTTGCTTATTTCTTGAAGTGCTGAGCTCTTGAGTCCTTTAAGCCTCATCTCTGAAAAGTTTTAGGGTCAAGACAAGCAAAATCAGAGACAAGTTTGGCATTGGTTGCAATATGTATGCATATGCATGAGTTTATTTTTATTTGTCTATTAAATGTGTTGCTTTAACATTTTTCTGTCTCCTGTTTTCACTTCACCTCATGCATTTCTGCCTCATTACGTAAATAAGGACTTGTGTGGAAAATAAAAAATAATAATTAAATTTAATTACATAACACAAGTCATCTAAGAGTAAAAGTAAAAACAAAAAATACATAGGCCTACCGGTATTTTAAGCACAGTAAAATGTAAAATTATGAATTAAAATATATAATTTGTTGGAACTAAGCCTGAAAAAAAAACCATGATGGTCAATTAAAAAACTCAACTCGGGATGTTGTGAGTCGGTGGGCGGAATACTTCAAAGACCTCCTCAATCCTACTGGCACGTCTTCCACTGAGGAAGCAGAGCCTGGGGACTTTGGGTCGGGTTCTCCGATCTCTGGTGCTGAGGTCGCCGAGGTGGTTAAAAAGCTCCGCGGTGGCAAGGCTCCGGGGGTGGATGAGATTCGCCCGGAGTTCCTTAGGGCTCTGGATGTTGTAGGGTTGTGTTGGCTTACGCGACTCTGCAATATCGCGTGGACATCGGGGGCAGTTCCCTTGGATTGGCAGACTGGGGTGGTGGTTCCCCTATTTAAAAAGGGGGACCGTAGGGTGTGTTCCAACTATAGGGGGATCACACTCTTAAGCCTCCCTGGTAAGGTCTATTCAGGGGTTCTGGAGAGGAGGGTCCGTCGGATAGTCGAACCTCGGATTCAGGAGGAGCAGTGTGGTTTTCGTCCTGGTCGTGGAACACTGGACCAGCTCTACACCCTCAGCAGGGTCCTGGAGGGTGCGTGGGAGTTTGCCCAACCAGTTTACATGTGTTTTGTGGACTTGGAGAAGGCATTCGACCGCGTCCCTCGGGGGGTTCTGTGGGGGGTACTCCGGGAGTATGGGGTACCAGGCCCTTTGATAAGGGCTGTTAGGTCCCTGTACGACCGGTGTCAGAGCTTGGTCCGCATTGCCGGCAGTAAGTCAGGCTCGTTTCCGGTGAGAGTTGGACTCCGCCAAGGTTGCCCTTTGTCACCGATTCTGTTCATAACTTTTATGGACAGAATTTCTAGGCGCAGCCAAGGTGTTGAGAGGATCCGTTTTGGTGACCTTAGAATCGCTTCTCTGTTTTTTGCAGATGATGTGGTCCTACTGGCTTCATCAGTTCGTGATTTACAACTTTCACTGGAGCGGTTTGCAGCCGAGTGTGATGCGGCCGGGATGAGGATCAGTTCCTCCAAATCCGAGGCCATGGTCTTGAGCCGGAAAAGGGTAGCATGCCCTCTCCGGGTCGGGGAGGAGGTCCTGCCCCAAGTGGAGGAGTTTAAGTATCTCGGGATCTTGTTCACGAATGAGGGAAAACTGGAGCGTGAGATCGATAGGCGGATAGGTGCAGCGTCCGCAGTGAAGCGGGCGCTGTACCGGTCTGTCGTGGTGAAGAGAGAGCTGAGTCAAAAGGCAAAGCTCTCAATTTACCGATCGATCTACGTTCCCACCCTCATCTATGGTCATGAGCTTTGGGTTATGACCGAAAGAACAAGATCTCGGATACAAGCGGCTGAAATGAGTTTTCTCCGCAGGGTGGCTGGACTCTCCCTTAGAGATAGGGTGAGAAGCTCAGTCATCCGGGAGGGACTCGGAGTAGAGCCGCTGCTTCTCCACATCGAGAGGAGCCAGTTGAGGTGGCTCGGGCATCTGGTTAGGATGCCTCCTGGACGCCTCCCTGGTGAGGTGTTCCGGGCACGTCCCACCGGGAGGAGACCCAGAGGAAGACCCAGGACGCGCTGGAGGGACTATGTTTCTCGGCTGGCCTGGGAACGCCTTGGGATTCCCCCGGAGGAACTGCTCCAAGTGGCTGGGGAGAGGGAAGTCTGGGCCTCCCTACTTAGGCTGCTACCCCCGCGACCCGACCCCGGATAAGCGGAAGAAGATGGATGGATGGATGGATGGTCAATTAATTTTTAAAACATGAGATATTCTCTTTTAATTTAAATTGTCCTTTGACGTTTATTTATTTATTGGTCAATTTATATATTTCTGCTTTTATTTCTAATTAGGCTATGTCAGTTTAGGTCCCACTTGACTTTCTTCATGTTTAGTGACATAGTACAACGTTGTGACATTAGCTTAATTTATTATGCTAGTTTTTAATTTATATCATTACCTGTTGCTTCTTCTGTCTGTCTCTTTGAAAAAATGTCTGTAAGCTTTGCGCATTTGGCAGCTTCCTTCTTCTTCTTCATGTTGTTTAATGGCGGTTGGCATGGCAGCTTCCTCCTGTAATGCCTTTCTTTTCTTCAACCTGACTTTTTCAGCTCCACCTGGCCTCTTCCTATCCATTTTTATTGCTAATTAGCAGTTTGGACTCCGCGCTGCTCCATCACCTGATGTTTTGGAAAATAACCGTGCTTCTCTCCTGGGTTGGACTCAACCAACGGTGAACTTTCAGGGGTGTTTTTTTAATCAAATGGTAGCTCCCAAACTGCCCAAGTAGCCCAGTGCAGCAACAGTGTAGCGCAGTCTTAAAGGGAGGGACAAGTCGATTTTGAGCAGATTTATTCAACCGTCATCATTTTCCCCGTGCGTCTATCGGCCTATTAATGAAGCGGACCATCTGGATTTCTCCCAAACTTCCCGATGGCCACTCCGCCCTTGGCTGGCTGACATGATGCAGAGAAGAAAGGTAGATGTTTTATGTGTCCAAGAGACCAAGTGGAAGGGCAGCAAGGCTCGCAGTATTGGAGCAGGGTTCAAACTGTTTTACCATGGTGTGGATAGAAAGAGAAATGGAGTAGGGGTTGTCCTGAAGGAGGAGCTGGCAAAGAAAGAAGTAGATGTGAAGAGAGGGTCAGATAGCGTGATGTGTCTGAAGGTAGTATAACGATTCGGTTCCGGTGAGCAAGCAAACCCAGAATGCAGGCAGAACAGGACTCGGAGACGGAGAGTGTAAAATAATAAACACTTTAATAATGAAAACAAAAGGCTGACAGTGCAACAGCTACTTACAAAATGATGAGGAAGTGTTTCATGGCTCCACCAGACATTAGGGAGAAAATGACTATGACCCGACAAATGCAAAGACCTGAATCCACACTTAAATACAGACCAAAGTAATCAACTAAACACTGAACACCTGTTGGACATCTGACAGGGGAGGAGACGCAGGGATGAGAAGGAGCCAACAGGAAACATGACAGGAGCAAAGCCTGTCATAACCCCCCCCTCAAGGGTGGCACCCGACACCCCCAAGACAGGCCCCCCACACAGCAAGGGCGGGCGGAGGGAGGCAACAGGCAGGACGGCGGGCCAACACCATCAGCCAGATCCGGAGGACGTCCAGGAGGTCGCCCATCACCATCAGCCAGATCCGGAGGACGTCCAGGAGGTCGCCCATCACCATAAGAGGAGGAAACCCCAGTCTCAGGGAGGCCTCCAGGAGATGCGGAGGGCCGAGGAGCCACTGTAGACACGAGGACCCCTGCTGGAGCGGGGACCCCCGAAGAGACGAGGACCTCTGCAGTGGAGCCCCCCGGCGAAATGAGGACTTCCAGCAGAGCGAGGACCTCTGGTGGTACGAGGACCTCATGAGTGAAGACCCCCAGAGGAGTGGAGACCACCGGTGAGACGAGGACCCCTGGTCGGGCGAGGACCTCCGATGGAGGAGCGAGGCCTACTGATGGAGGAATGAAGACCTCTGAGACAAAGAGGCCCACTGACGGAGGAATGAAGACCCCTGAGATGAAGACCCCCAGTGGAACGAAGACCTTTGACGAGACGAGGCCCTCTGGAGAAGCGAAGACCCCCGGCAAAACGAAGACCTTCGATGAGGCATCGTCGGGCGCCAAGAGGGGCGATGAGACGTCATCGGGCGCCGAGAAGTCGATGTCGGGCGCCGAGACGGGCGATAAGACGTCGTTAGGACCCTCAGAGACGTCGTTGGGACCCTCAGAGACGTCGTTGGGACCCTCAGAGACGTCGTCGGGACCTTCTGAGACGTTGTTGAGACCCTCTGAGACGTCGTTGGGACCCTCTGAGACGTCGTTGGGACCCTCTGAGACGTCGTTGGGACCCTCTGAGATGTCTTCGGGTGACGAAGAGGAGCCAGCAGCCGATGAGGCGTGGTCTGTGGCTGATGGTTCTGTGTCTTCTGCGGCTGCCCCCAGATCTCCAGTGGCAGGGAGGACCTCAGCGGCGAAGACCCCCGACGAGACGAGGACCTCTGGTTGGATGAGAGCCACTGATGGAGGAGCGAGGACCTCAGATGGAACGAGGACCTCCTTGGTGAAGACCTCCAGAGGAGTGAAGACCCCCGGTGAAGCGAGGACCTCCGATGAAGCGCGGACCACTTCGGTGGGGACCTCCGATGAAGTGAGGACCCCAGAAGGAGCAGTGAGGAGTTCTGGAACGAAGACCCCCGATGTGACGAGGACCTCCGATGGAGTGAGGCCTCCAGATGGATGAGTGAGGACCTCAGGACCCAAGACCACCTCTGGACCAGTGTCTGTGGAAACAAAGAGAGAGAGAGACACTGCTTCCGATGGACCTGGTGGGTCAGGAACTGGTGCAAGACCCAGCCTTGGTGCGGGTGTAGGAGCCAGTTTCGGTGCTGAAACAGCAGGAACCAGTCTTTGTGCAGGAACAGCAGGAACCAGTCTTGGTGCTGGAACAGCAGGAGCCAGTCTTGGTGCTGGCACTGGAAGGGCCAGTCTTGGTGCTGGCACAGGAACCAGTCTGGGAGCAGGCACAGGAGGCATCAGCCTAGGTGCTGAAACTGTGTCCAGCCTTGGAGCTGCTGGGACCAGAGCCGGACCTAGTGCAGCTGATGTTGAACTCGGCTGTGAGGCAGATGGTGAGTTGACAGGATCCTCAAGGTGAGCAACTGGAGTGAAGCCAGGCTGAGAAGCTGCTGCTGTTACTGAGCTGTCAGGCAAAACATCTGCTGTTACTGAGCTGACAGGTGAAACTGCTGCTGTTGCTAAGCTAACAGGCAAAACATCTGCTGTTACTGAGCTGACAGGTGAAACTGCTGCTGTTGCTGAGCTAACAGGCGAAACTGCTGCTGTTAAAGTCAAAGTCAAGTCAAAGTCAACTTTATTGTCAGATCTGCAATATGTACAGTGCAGGACATACACAGGACCGAAATTGCGTTTCTCTCAGTCCCTCGGTGCAACAGTAAACATCTAAACATTGAAACACTGAAACATATAATAATAGACATAAGCATAAAAATAGTAAAACTAACACTGTCCTGAGTTTTTTTTCATAGTGGTATAAAAAAAGAGTATAAAAAGTATAACTAAAATAAACTAAAGGTTTCTAGCATTGACATTTGCAAAGTGGCAAAGCAGCGTATGAGTCAATGTACACAGTATATGTATGAGGTAGTAGTTGATGTTGTTGTAGAGGCAAAAAGTGGCATATGCAGTAAGGCACATTGGGCATCCCTAAATAAGACCGTTCAGAGCACACTGTATATGTACCAGCAGTGGTGTAGATATTAGAGTAGTGTAAATAAATGTAAACAGTAGTAATTACATGTAAGCAGTAGTAATAAAAGTAAACAGTATTAATAAATGTAAACAGAGAATGTAAACAGTATTATGATTATAGGCAGTGATGTAATACAGACATTAGTGCAAGTATGAGAAGTAGTGCAAACTGTATGAGCACATGACCGAGAGTTTAGTGAAAACCCGTTTGGTGACACAGAGTCTAGTGTTAAAAACTTTGTGTTGAGTGATAGTATGTGAGAAAGTTTTAGTGTTAAGGCAGTTCAAATGGGAGGGGAGGCAGAGCAGGCAGAGTGTTTAGCATTCTGACTGCCTGATGAACAGAGCTGTCTCTCAGTCTGCTGGTTCGAGCCTGGAGACTCCTCAGTCTCCTTCCTGATGGCAGCAGTCTGAAGCAGCTGTGTAGTGGGTGTGTGGGATCACCTGCCATGCGGTGGGCTTTCCGAGTGAGGCGTTTGCTGTGTAAGTCCTGCAGTGAGGGCAAGGAGGTGCCCACGATCTTCTCAGCTGCTCTCACAATGCGCTGGAGGCTCTTGCGGCAGGATGCAGTACATGCACCAAACCACACAGTGATGCAGCTGGTCAGGACACTTTCTATGGCACCTCTGTAGAAGGTGCTCATGATGGGGGTTGAAGCTCCAGCCCTTTTCAGCTTGCGGAGAAAGTAGAGACGCTGGTGAGCCTTCTTTGCCAGTGCTGCAGTGTTCCTGCTCCAGGACAGGTCCTTTGAGACGTGCACTCCCAGGAACTTGGTGCTGTCCACTCTCTCCACTGCGGTGCTGTTGATGGTCAGAGGAGGATGTTGGGCATCCCTCTTCCTGAAGTCCACAATAATCTCCTTTGTCTTCTCCACGTTGAGAGTGAGATTGTTGTGTCCGCACCACAAGGCCAGGCGGCTCACCTCGTTCCTGTAGTCCGTCTCATCGTTGTTGCTGATGAGACCTACCACTGTTGTGTCATCCGCAAACTTGATGAAGTGGTTGGAGCTGTACGATGGTGTGCAGTCATGTGTTAGCAGGGTGAATAGAAGGGGGCTCAGCACACATCCTTGTGGGGCCCCTGTGTTCAATGTGATGGTGCTAGATGTGTTACTCCCGATCCGTACTGTCTGTGGTCTCCCGGTCAGGAAGTCTAGCAGCCAGTTACACATTGAGGTGTTCAGCCCCAGACTGTCCAGTTTATGGATGAGCTGTTGGGGGATGATGGTGTTAAATGCCGAGCTGAAGTCGATGAACAACATTCTAACATAGGAGTCCTTCGTGTCCAGATGTGTGAGAGCTGTGTGAAGGGCAGAGGAGATGGCATCGTCGGTTGAGCGATTAGGTCGGTATGCAAATTGGAAGGGATCCAGGGAGTCAGGGAGGACAGATGTGATGCTTTTCATGACTAGCCGTTCAAAGCACTTCATCAGGATGGGGGTGAGTGCTACTGGGCGATAGTCATTGAGGCATGCGGGCGTTGCCTTCTTTGGGACAGGGATGATGGTGGTGGCTTTGAAACAGGTGGGGACGATGGCCTGGCTCAGTGAGATGTTAAAGATGTCCGTGAAGACCGCTGCGAGTTCCCCTGCACAGTCCTTCAGCACACGACCAGGTATGTTGTCAGGACCAGAGGCCTTCCGGGCGTTAATCTTGATGAATGATCGCCTTACGCTGTCTGAGGACAGCGTCAGCACCTGGCCATCAGGAGAGGGGGGGAGTTTATGTGCTGGTGTGCTGTTACTTGCCTCGAACCGAGCAAAGAACTCATTCAGTTCATTCAGCGCAGAGGCTGAGCTGTCACAGGTCTGGGGGGGTGGTTTGTAGTTTGTGATGGTCTGTATTCCCTGCCACAGACTGCGTGTATCCCTGCTGTCCTTGAAACGGTGAGCTATTTTCCCAGAATACTGCTTCTTTGCCTTTCTGATGCCCCGGTCCAGGTTGTTTCTGGCTGCCCTCAGGCCCACCTGATCTCCCGCTTTGAAGGCAGCATTCCTGGCTCTCAGGAGTCTGTAAACCTCAGCTGTCAGCCATGGCTTCTGGTTAGCCCGAACAGTGATGGTTTTAAGGTTGGTTACATCATCAATGCACTTGGTGATGTATGAACATACAGTGTCTGAGTACTCCTGGAGACATGTGGTGTTGTTTGTGGTAGCAGCTTCTTTGAACATACTCCAATCTGTGGTGTCAAAACAGTCCTGGAGTGCCTCTGAAGACCCCTCTGGCCACACTCGTATCTGCTTGCGGACTGGTTTTGTGACTTTCACCAGCGGCCTGTATGCTGGCTTTAGCATAACACAGATATGGTCAGAAGCACCAATGTGGGGGAGGGGGAAGGCTCTGTTACTGAGCTAACAGGCGAAACTGCTGCTGTTACTGAGCTGACAGGTGAAACTGCTGCTGTTACTGAGCTAACAGGCAAAACTGCTGCTGTTACTGAGCTAACAGGTGAAACTGCTGCTGTTGCTGAGCTAACAGGTGAAACTGCTGCTGTTGCTGAGCTAACAGGCGAAACTGCTATTGTTGCTGAGCTAACAGGCGAAACTGCTGCTGTTGCTGAGCTGACAGGTGAAACTGCTGCTGTTGCTGAGCTGACAGGCGAAACTGCTGCTGTTGCTGAGCTAACAGGCGAAACTGATGGTGTTACTGAGCTGACAGGCGAAACTGCTGCTGTTGCTGAGCTAACAGGCGAAACTACTGCTGTTGCTGAGCTGACAGGTGAAACTGTTGCTGCTGTTGTTGAGCTAACAGGAGAAACTGCTGCTGTTGCTGAGCTAACAGGCGAAACTGCTGCTGTTACTGAGCTGACAGGTGAAACTGCTGCTGTTGCTGAGCTGACAGGTGAAACTGCTGCTGTTGCTGAGCTAACAGGTGAAACTGCTGCTGTTACTGAGCTGACAGGTGAAACTGCTGCTGTTACTGAGCTAACAGGTGAAACTGCTGCTGTTGCTGAGCTAACAGGTGAAACAGCTGCTGTTGCTGAGCTAACAGGCGAAACTGCTATTGTTGCTGAGCTAACAGGCGAAACTGCTGCTGTTGCTGAGCTGACAGGTGAAACTGCTGCTGTTGCTGAGCTGATAGGCGAAACTGCTGCTGTTGCTGAGCTAACAGGCGAAACTGCTGCTGTTGCTGAGCTGACAGGTGAAACTGTTGCTGCTGTTGTTGAGCTAACAGGAGAAACTGCTGCTGTTGCTGTTACTGAGCTGACAGGTGAAACTGCTGCTGTTGCTGAGCTGACAGGTGAAACTGCTGCTGTTGCTGAGCTAACAGGCGAAACTGCTGCTGTTGCTGAGCTAACAGGTGAAATTGCTGCTGTTACTGAGCTGACAGGTGAAACTGCTGCTGTTGCTGAGCTAACAGACGAAACTGCTGCTGTTGCTAAGCTAACAGGCGAAACTGCTGCTGTTGCTGAGCTGACAGGTGAAACTGCTGCTGTTGCTGAGCTAACAGGCAAAACTGCTGCTGTTGCTGAGCTAACAGGTGAAACTGCTGCTGAGCTGACAGTCGAAACTGCTGCTGTTACTGAGATAACAGGCGAAACTGCTGCTGCTACTGAACTAACAGGTGAAACTGCTGTTGCTGAGCTGTCAGGTAAAACTGCTGCTGTTACTGAGATAACAGGCGAAACTGCTTCTGCTGAGCTGTCAGGCAAAACTGCTGCTGTTACTGAGATAACAGGCGAAACTGCTGCTGCTGCTGAACTAACAGGTGAAACTGCTACTTCTGAGCTGTCAGGCGAAACTGCTGAGCTGTCAGGCAAAACTGCTGCTGCTGAGCTAACAGGCGAAACTGCTGCTTCAGCTGCTGCTGAGCTGACAGTTGACATGCACAGACGTTCAGCTGCTGTGGGTGAGATGCTCAGACGTTCAGCTGCTGTTAAACTCAGACGTTCAGCTTCTGGAGGGCTCAGAGGAGAATTTGATGAAGATGGGAAGCTGTGATCAGCAGGTGGTGAGTTGGGAGGTGGACCTGGCTGTATGCGAGCGAGCAGCAGTGAGCATATCACACAGCGCTCCCTCCACGCCCGCTCGAACAGCTGCCACGCTTCCGGCGAGTCTTCGTTGTCAGCTCCCGAGTATGAGGAAATTATTTCCTCTGCTGCAACGAATCTGTCCCACAGATCACTGGAGCCGCGGACGTCCTGTCCCCTCACGGCAGGTGCGGGGGCGCGTGACGTCCACGCACCCAGCA
>JBBPBX010041828.1:8388-23851 GCA_038048925.1 Garcialebias charrua | reverse complement strand
TTATTATTATTATTACTTTTTTATTTTTATTTTTTATTTTCTTTATATTTTATTATTATTATTATTATTGTTTTTTTTTTGTTCTTTTTCTTCGTATGGCCTAGGTTGCCGTTACTACTCAGCGGTCTTTTATGGGTCTACTTGTATATATTGGTTTCTCAGGTTTGGTGCGATGTTTTCTCTAATTCGTAAGTTTCAGGACCCAGCTTTTGCTACAGACTTGGTAAGGAAAAAAAAAAAACTTTAAAAACTTTTGAAACTATGATTAACCTGGCCACAGAGTAATCACGAAGGTACTATGGCTCAGTGGTTATGATAAGTTGTTTATAATACTCTGGTCAATACAATCTTTAGTTAATACACTCGTGCTCTCGACAGTGCTTTTTGAGAACTATGTGAGCATACTGTGAATAAGATTCCTACTGTGAACATTTATATATTTATTTTATTTTGCCTGTGTTTTTTTTTTTTCTTCCTCGGCTTGTATTGCTGACACAGCTCAACGGACCGATATGGGTCTACTTTCATATTAGCTCTTCATGTTTTATGAGATAGTTATGTTCCTACAAAACCTGTTGATTTATATGGGTGATGCATTTCTTACATACTACAGTACTATGGTTATATCACATTCCCAGGATAGGGCGCCAGTAGCTGGTACTGCTCTCGCCTCTTCTTTCAGTCGCTAGTAGGCTGGATGCTGTTTTCTTTTCTTTTTGGGGGAGGGTTTTGCGCGTCCCGTTTGGGGGGATGCTTCAGCGAGTGGGTGGGTTTGGGGAGGTTGGCAGGGATGGGTATGCTGCTTGTTACGTGGTGTGTTGTTTGAACAAAACAAAGAACAAAGAGTGATAACATCGTGGCGCCAAGATAGTTCCCCCATGCTGAGGGACTGCTTTGAAAACACAAACTGGTCTGTCTTCAAAGAGGCAGCTACGAATGGAAATTCAATTGACCTGGAGCTTTATGCTTCCTCTGTCCTGGGTTACATCAGTACATGTGCTGAAAATGTATCCATAAGAAAGTGTGTTAAATTTTACCCCAATCAAAAACCCTGGCTAAATAAAGATGTCCGCACCCTGCTGGCAGCCAGGGACACTGCATTCAAGTCTAAAGACACTGAGGAGTTGAGAAAGTGCAGGAGAGAACTGGATGATGGCATAAAGAAGGCCAAAGCCGCGTATGCACAGAGGATCGAGGGACAGTTCACCTCACATGATCCAAGGAGCATGTGGCAGGGCATCAAATGCTTAACAGACTACAAGGGCAAAAGCAAACAATGCCCCAGGGACCCATCCCTGCCTGATGCCCTCAATAAGTTTTATGCACGTTTTGATGATCCAAACAGACCAACTAGCACCAGACTCACCTCATCACCAGACGAGGAGCACCTCAAAGTGACCGCAGCAGAAGTGAGAGGCAGTCTCAGAAGGATCAACCCTCATAAAGCTACGGGTCCAGACAACATCCCAGGGAAAGTTCTGAAGGAATGTGCGGACCAGCTCTGTGAGGTGCTGGCTGACATCTTCACCACCTCACTTGCACTGGAGTCAGTTCCCACCTGCCTGAAGACTGCCACCATCATCCCAGTCCCAAAAAGCTCCACAGTGACTGGTCTGAATGACTATAGACCGGTGGCCCTCACCCCGATAGTCGCTAAATGTTTTGAGAAACTGGTCATGTCCCACATCAAGACAGCCGTCAACATCAACGAGGACCCTCATCAATATGCATATCGTGAGAACCGATCAACAGAGGACGCCATCTCCTCCGTGGTCCACACTGCTCTCACCCACCTGGATCAGAAGGACTCATACGTGCGTCTGCTCTTTGTGGACTTCACATCTGCCTTCAACACCATGATCCCCCAAACTCTGATAGACAAACTATCCACACTTGGACTAAGCCCCTCTATTTGTAACTGGGTCTTAGACTTCTTAACAGACAGACCACAGTCCGTGAAGATCCACAACTTCTCCTCCTCCACCATCACCCTCAGCACTGGCTCTCCTCAGGGATGTGTGCTGAGCCCTCTTCTGTTCACTCTGCTCACATATGATTGTATAGCCACACATCCAGGCTGTCATATTGTTAAGTTTGCAGATGATACAGCTGTGGTGGGATGCATCACAGATAATGATGAATCCAGCTACAGACAGGAGGTGGAACATCTGGAGAGCTGGTGCAAAGAGAACAACCTTCACATGAATGTGAAGAAGACGAAGGAGATGATTGTGGACTTCAGAAGGAACAAACACACCCACACCCCACTGTATATAGGTGGATCTGCGGTGGAGGTGGTCTCCAGCTACAAATACCTGGGTGTACACTTGAATGATAACCTCAGCTGGACCAACAACACCACCAGCCTGATCAAGAAAGGTCATCAGAGACTCTACTTCCTCAGACGGCTGAGACGAGCCGGTCTGAGAAGCCCAGTCCTCACCTCGTTCTACAGGTGTGCAGTGGAGAGCGTCCTGTGCTCCAGCATCAACGTGTGGCATGGAGGCTGCACAGTTGCAGAGAGAAAAGCTCTGCAGAGAGTGGTGAAGGCTGCACAGAAGTCTGTGGGAGTCAGTCTCCCCACCATCACAGACATTTACACCTCCAGATGCAGAAAAAGAGCCACCTGCATCATGAAAGACCTCACTCACCCAGCACACTCACTCTTTGCACCACTCCCCTCGGGACGGAGGTTGAGGAGCATCAAATGTAGAACCACTAGACTGAGAAACAGCTTCTACCCTGAGGCTGTCAGACTCATGAATAAATAAATAATAAGAATAAACACTGCAAAATGTCACATCATACTGATACTGTACTGATCTGTTTCTTGTTGCTGCGTTCATCTGTGACCATCTGCTCATGTTCGTGCTGCTGTTTATAATGATGTTTTTCTACTACATTAGGGCTTAGTGTATTACTAGCTGATGTGATGTCTCTCTTAGTTAATCCTAGATGTTATTATTGTATTTCTCTTGCATTTGTTGTTGGATGTAACTGGGACCCTGTGTACATAATCTCGTTTTCAACACATGTACTACATGCGGTGCAAATGACAATAAATTCTCTCTGACTCTGACTCTCTGTGTTTCTCCTTTTTTCCCCTCTCTCTCTCCCTCCCTTTCTTTTCCAGGTGACTAGGGTGACTCCTGTTCGTTCTTTTCCCTTTTCTGCCTTGCTTTGACCTATGGCTGACCCTTATCTGACACCGGCTGCAGCGGTGGAACGAGAACTCTGTTTCACCAGCTTTAATTGCAGGGGGCTCAACAACCCCTTAAAGCGTAGTAAGGTAATACATCACTTGCAACGTTTGGGGACACACATAGCGTTCCTGCAAGAGACACACCTTAAGAATGAGGAACACTTGAAACTGAGGCGCAACTGGATTGGGTACATTTTCCATTCCTCTTTCAACACTAAATCCAGAGGTGTGGCCATTCTTATTAATAAATCTATCCCCTATGTGCACTCTCAAACCATTTCTGACTCTTGTGGTAGATACATTATTATCATGGGTACAATCTACAATGTCCTAGTAGCTCTGGCCAACATCTATGCTCCTAACTGTGATAATGAATACTTTTTCAAACATGTTTTCCAACTACTTCCTGATATGTCTACCTACCACTTAATACTGGGAGGCGACTTTAACTGTTGGCTTGACCCTTAGTTGGACCGTTCATCATCAAACGTTACCACGCCCTTGCGTTCATCCAAAATTATTGACTCTTTCATGTCAGAATTTAATGTTTACGATGCCTGGCGTTTCCTTTACCCGTCCCAAAAAGTTTTCTCTTTTTTTTCCCCAGTCCATCATACTTTTACCCGTATTGACTTTTTCTTGATTTACAACAGACTGTTGTCCCTTCTTACTGGGTGCAAATATGATGCTATTGTTCTCTCAGACCATGTCCCAGTCTCTATAAGTATTAGATTTGGCTCCCGTCCCATTGAGCAACCACCGTGGAGGCTTAACACCCGATTACTGTCTAATGAAAAATGTATAGCCTTTGTGGCACGACAAATGGATTTTTTCCTAGAAACCAATAAAGGACCTGAGGTATCGGCCTCACTACTCTGGGAGACACTTAAAGCTTTTATTAGAGGGGAAATTATTTCTTATGTCAAGTATGAAAATAAGCTGCGAAGAGAAAAAATTAACACTTTGACACGCTGTATCTCCCAAATCGATGACCTGTATGCAACATCTCCTTCTCCTATAGTATATAAAGAATGCCTTATGTTACAAGCTGAATTCGATGTGCTCTTGACACGACATACCACTGAGATGTTACTCCAGTCTGGAGCCCAGTTCTATTAACATGGAGATAAGGCTGGTAAACTCATGGCTCATCAAATTCATCGCAGGTCAGCCTCCCGTCACATCTCACAAATCAAAACTACTCAAGGTGTCACCGCTGACCCATTGGAAATTAATCTAGCCTTCAAGGATTTCTAAAAGACATTATACTCGTCAGAATGCTCTCCCTCTGAGACAGACTTTGATGAATTTTTTAATGCCTTATATATTCCTACCATCGGTCAAGAGATGGCTGACAACTTCGAGAGACCCATTGTCATCTCTGAACTTACTCAAGCAGTTAAGGCCCTACAGGGGGGTAAATGCCCAGGCCCAGACGGGCTCCCTTGCAAATTTTACAAGATTTTTGGGACAGGCTTTCCTCACTGCTCTTAGAGGTAAACAACGAATCTTTAACTTTCGGGCACCTGCCCCAGACCCTTAATCAGGCAGTTATTACTTTACTGGCCACAGTGGCACAACTGGTAGAGCTGTTGCCTCTCAGCGAGCAGGTCCCCGGTTCAAATCCCGGTCCAGGGGCCTTTCTGGGTAGAGTTTACATGTTCTCTCCGTGCATGCGTGGGTTTTCTCCGGGTGCTCCGGTTTCCTCCCACAGTCCAAAAACATGTGTTAGGCTGATTGGTAACTCTAAATTGACCATGGGTGTGAATGACAAAGGTCCCTCTTGTAAATGAGTCCCCATCGCTCAATAAGGCTAGCCTGTATAAAAAAAGGTTGAATGAAAAAGATCCTCAAATCTGCTCCTCCTATTGTCCGATAAGCCTACTTAATGTCGACTATAAATTGCTTGCAAAAACAATAGCGCTGAGATTGGAAACGGTGCTCCCCAGGGTGGTTGGAATGGATCAGACCGGCTTTATACGGGACAGGAACTCCTTTTCTAATATAAGACAACTCTTCAACGTCATATACAGCCCTCCCTCTGACTGCACTCAAGAGGTGGTAGTATCTTTGGACGCCGAGAAAGCCTTCGACAGGGTTGAGTGGCCATACTTATTCTATTCAATTAAGAAATTTGGATTCGGGGAGAATTTTCTATCTTGGATTAAATTACTTCATTCCGACCCATACACGTCGATTAGGAAAAAAACAACACTCACTCTGGTTACTTTCATCTCAATCGCTCTACTCGCCAGGGTTGCCAACTGAGCCCGCTATTATTTGCTTTGGCAATTGAACCCCTCGCAATAGCACTTAGAAGTAATACAATCATTATAGGCATAGAGAGGAATGATGTTAAATCTAAAGTTTCTTTATATGCGGACAATCTCCTTCTATACATCTCCAATCTGGATATTTCTGTTCCTACTGTACTTACTACGCTTGATAAATTTGGGTAACTGTCAGGCTACAAATTAAACCTCAACAAAAGTGAACTATTTCCGGTTAATGCATTAGCAAAGAATTACCCACTGCATACACTACCATTCAAGACCGTAGATCAGGGTTTTACCTATTTAGGAATACAGGTTACTTCCAAATACAAGGATCTCCTTAAAGCTAATTTTTCCCCTTTACTAGTGCATATTAAGGAGGACTTTGATCGTTGGTCGGTGCTCGGTCCCTTACTAGCTGCTCGGGTTAACTCGATCAAAATGAACATCCTGCCACGATTCTCCTACTTATTTTAATGTATCCCTATTTTTCTCCCGCGGTCCTTTTTTAACAAACTCGACAGCATAATTACCAAATTCCTCTGGAAAGGGAAGGTCCCTCGTATACGTACCCAATTCCTACAAAGACCCAAGGAGCTTGGGGGTATGGCCTTACCAAACCTTAGATATTATTACTGGGCCTCAAATATTAGACTCTTCAAATATTGGCTTGGGGCAGATAGCCCCACTTCCCCAACCTGGGTTATTATGGAGGCCAACTCTGTAAAGCCTGTGTCTCTGGCAGCTTTGCTATATTCGCAGTTACAGTCTCCAACTAAACCTTATGTCTCTAGTGAGATAGTTGAGGGATCCCTAAAGGTGTGGAGGCAGTTCAGGCGGTATTTTGGCTTGCAATCTATATCTGTTTTTGCTCCTATAGTTGCAAATCATATTTTTTCACCCTCGCTCACAGATGGTACTTTCCTATCCTGGCGGAGGGCGGGACTCTCAACCTTTCATGATATGTATATTAATAATATCTTTGCATCGTTCCAATAAATCTCCGAGAAGTTTGACATCCTGCGCCACCAAATTTTTAGATACCTGCAGATGCGTAGCTTTGTCTGCTGCAACTACTCAAATTTCCCTAACCTTCCTATGGATTCACCCTTAGATACCTTTCTAAAACTAAAATTTTATCCTCAAATGGTGTCCCAATTGAGTTTGTTGATTCCTATAAATATTTGGGTATCCTGGTTGATTGACAGCTCTCTTTTAAACTCCACGTGGAAAACCTAGTAAAGAAACTGAACGTTAAACTGGGTTTCTTTTTCAGAAACAGATCATGTCTAACACTGAATGTTAGGAAACGCCTTGTATCTGTGACTTTCCTCCCCTCCATTGATTACGGTGACATTCTCTACATGAATGCTCCTACAAGCACCCTGCGGATGTTGGATGTTGTCTACCATGGTGCTCTAAGATTCATAACTGGCTGTGATTATCGTACCCACCACTGCACCCTGTATTCACTGGTTAACTGGACATCATTAACCTCACGCAGACTCTTCCACTGGTACATTTTCATCTTTAAATCACTTCTCGGTCTGCTGCCCTCATACATCTCCTCCTACATGTCTTTACGTGAGTGCAGCTACAGTGTGCGCTCTCAGGACATGATCACCTGCAGTGTTCCGTCAGTGAGGACTGAACTTGGAAAAAGGGCTTTCTCCTACTCTGCTCCTGCATCCTGGAATATCTTACAAAAAGATTTGAAGCTCTCGGCCCTGACCTCCCTAAATGGTTTTAAGAATCTTTTGGAATCCTGGCAAAAACCATTGCAGATATGTTCTTGTTTTTGATTTTGTACATCTACCTTGTGGTGTTTTGCTAGTTTTGATACTTTGCATTTCACTTTCTATTTCTCTCCTATGTTTTTTTCTGTTGTTTGTTGTTTAAGGAAATTCTACCATTGCTGTTCATCATTCTTTAGTTTGTAGCAGGTCGCTTTTGTAAATGAGCCCTCGAGGCTCAATGAGATTTACCTGACTAAATAAAGGTTGAATGAATGAATGAATGAATGAATGAAAAAAAAAGGCAAATCAAACGGAAGGGGGCTATTTCTCACATATATAATCAAATCACACTTCTACGCCCACAAAGCCTTGACTCCATCAGATTGCTTTGGAAAGAAGACCTGGGACAGAACATTTCAGATGATGTTTGGACACAGATCCTATCTTCTGTGCACAAGTCTCCAATATGTGCTAAACATAATCTAATTCAATGTAAACTTGTACCCCGTACTTATTACAGAAAAGCACGTCTGGCCAAGTTTTATTCCAATGTTTCCCCTGCTTGTGATAGATGCCAACATTCATCCATCCATCCATTTTCGTCCGCTTATCCGGGGTCGGGTTGCGGGGGTAGCAGCCTAAGTAGGGAGGCCCAGACTTCCCTCTCCCCAGCCACATGGAGCAGCTCCTCTGGGGGAATCCCAAGGCGTTCCCAGGCCAGCCGAGAAACATAGTCCCTCCAGCGTGTCCTGGGTCTTCCTCTGGGCCTCCTCCCGGTGGGACATGCCCGGAACACCTCCCCAGGGAGGCGTCCAGGAGGCATCCTAACCAGATGCCCGAGCCACCTCAACTGGCTCCTCTCGATGTGGAGAAGCAGCGGCTCTACTCCGAGTCCCTCCCGGATGACTGAGCTTCTCACCCTATCTCTAAGGGAGAGTCCAGACACCCTGCGGAGAAAACTCATTTCAGCCGCTTGTATCCGAGATCTCGTTCTTTCGGTCACAACCCAAAGCTCATGACCATAGATGAGGGTGGGAACGTAGATCGATCGGTAAATTGAGAGCTTTGCCTTTCGACTCAGCTCTCTCTTCACCACGACAGACCGGTACAGCGCCCGCTTCACTGCGGACGCTGCACCTATCCGCCTATCGATCTCACGCTCCAGTTTTCCCTCATTCGTGAACAAGACCCGAGATACTTAAACTCCTCCACTTGGGGCAGGACCTCCTCCCCGACCCGGAGAGGGCATGCTACCCTTTTCCGGCTCAAGACCATGGCCTCGGATTTGGAGGAACTGATCCTCATCCCGGCCGCATCACACTCGGCTGCAAACCGCTCCAGTGAAAGCTGTAGATCACGATCTGATGAAGCCAATAGGACCACATCATCTGCAAAAAACAGAGAAGCGATTCTAAGGCCACCAAAACGGATCCTCTCAACACCTTGGCTGCGCCTAGAAATTCTGTCCATAAAAGTTATGAACAGAATCGGTGACAAAGGGCAACCTTGGCGGAGTCCAACTCTCACTGGAAACGAGCCTGACTTACTGCCGGCAATGCGGACCAAGCTCTGACACCGGTCGTACAGGGACCTAACAGCCCATATCAAAGGGCCTGGTACCCCATACTCCCGGAGTACCCCCCACAGAACCCCCCGAGGGACGCGGTCGAATGCCTTTTCCAAGTCCACAAAGCACATGTAAACTGGTTGGGCAAACTCCCACGCACCCTCCAGGACCCTGTTGAGGGTGTAGAGCTGGTCCAGTGTTCCACGACCAGGACGAAAACCACACTGCTCCTCCTGAATCCGAGGTTCGACTATCCGACGGACCCTCCTCTCCAGAACCCCTGAATAGACCTTACCAGGGAGGCTTAAGAGTGTGATCCCCCTATAGTTGGAACACACCCTACGGTCCCCCTTTTTGAATAGGGGAACCACCACCCCAGTCTGCCAATCCAAGGGAACTGCCCCCGATGTCCACGCGATATTGCAGAGTCGCGTAAGCCAACACAACCCCACAACATCCAGAGCCCTAAGGAACTCAGGGCGAATCTCATCCACCCCCGGAGCCCTGCCACCGCGGAGCTTTTTAACCACCTCGGTGACCTCAGCTCCAGAGATTGGAGAGCCCGACCCAAAGTCCCCAGGCTCCGCTTCCTCAGTGGAAGATGCCAGTAGGATTGAGGAGGTCTTCGAAGTACTCCGCCCACCGACTCACAACATCCCGAGTTGAGGTCAACAGCACGCCATCCCTACCATAAATGGTGTTGGTCGCGTACCGCTTTCCCCCCCTGAGACGCCGGATGGTGGACCAGAATTGCCTCGAAGCCGTACGGAAGTCATTCTCCATGGCCTCTCCGAACTCCTCCCACGCCCGAGTTTTTGCCTCAGCAACCACCCGAGCCGCATGCCGCTTGGACTGTCGGTACCTATCTGCTGCTTCCGGGGTCCCACAGGCCAAAAAGGCCCAATAGGACTCCTTCTTCAGCCTGACAGCATCCCTCACCGCCGGTGTCCACCACCGGGTTCGAGGGTTGCCACCACGACAGGCACCAACAACCTTGCGGCCACAACTCTGATAAGCTACCTCGACAATAGAGGCGCGGAACATGGCCCACTCGGACTCAATGTCCCCCGCCTCCCTCGGAACGTGTTCAAAGCTCTCCCGGAGGTGGGAGTTAAAGCTCCGTCTTACGGGAGACTCTGCCAGACGTTCCCAGCAGACCCTCACAATACGTTTGGGTCTGCCAGGTCTGACCGGCATCCTCCCCCACCATCGGAGCCAACTCACCACCAGGTAGTGGTCAGTTGACAGCTCCGCCCCTCTCTTCACCCGAGTGTCCAGGACATGCGGCCGCAGATCAGATGAGACGACAACAAAGTCGATCATCGAACTGCGACCTAGGGTGTCCTGGTGCCAAGAGCACATATGTACACCCTTATGCCTGAACATGGTGTTCGTTATGGACAATCCATGACGAGCACAGAAGTCCAACAACAAAACACCACTCGGGTTCAGATCAGGGGGGCCGTTCCTCCCAACCACACCCCTCCAGGTCTCACTGTCATTGCCCACGTGAGCGTTGAAGTCCCCCAGCAGAACAAGGGAGTCCCCAGGAGGCGCACTCTCCAATACCCCCTCCAAGGACTCCAAAAAGGGTGGGTAATCTGCGCTGCCGTTTGGCGCATAGGCACAAACAACAGTCAGAGCCCGTCCCCCCACACGTAGGCGAAGGGAGGCTACCCTCTCGTTCACCGGGGTGAACCCCAACGTACAGGCACCAAGATGGGGGGCAACAAGTATGCCCACTCCTGCTCGGCGCCTCTCACCAGGGGCAACTCCAGAGTAGAAGAGTGTCCAACCCCTCTCAAGGAAACTGGTTCCAGAGCCAGAGCCATGCGTTGAGGTGAGTCCGACTATTTCTAGCCGGAACCTCTCAACCTCACACACTAGCTCAGGCTCCTTCCCCACCAGAGAGGTGACATTCCATGTCCCAATGGCCAGCTTCTGTAGCCGAGGATCAGACCGCCAGGGTCCCCGCCCTCGGCCACCACCCATCCCACATTGCACCCGACCGGTTTGCCAACATTCCCTAGCTAATTTGAAAATATTTCAGGTCTCCGCTTCCTGCATGTAAATGCTTGTAGCCTCCTTAAAAAACTAGATGAATTGAAAATCCTAATCAGTTCTTCTGGGGCAGATGTGATCCTTATCTATGAAACTTGGCTCAAGAAATCTGTTCTGAAAAATGATCTGGTAATCAATGAATTCAAGATCTATCGTTGTGATCGTAATAAAAGGGGAGGTGGAGTCGCTATTTACATCAGAGACTCCTTGGCTGCCAAGATTGCGTCTAAAAAAACAATCGCAAACCAGTTTGAGGCTTTAGCTGTGAACATCAGTTTGAAGGGAGGTCAGATCTTAACTGTTGTAGGTTGTTATCGTCCCCCCTCCGCAACACCTGAGGCTCTGTACTCCCTGACTGAATTCATAGGTAACTTAAAACACAATGAGATTGTTATGGCAGGAGATTTCAACATTGATTGGAATAAGTCGACCCCCTTTGTGATAAATTCAAGGAATGTTGTCTTTCTCTCAATCTAACACAACTTATTGATTCTCCCACCAGACCAAACAAAAAATGTCCTGAAAAATCTTCCACCTTAGATCTGTTTTTCACAAATGCACCTCACAAATTTCCTGGTACAGGTGTATTTGCTAACATTTTGAGTGATCATTCCGTAATAGCAGCTCTTAGATCCACTAAACTTCCACCTGCTAAGCCCAGAATAGTTCAAAAAAGGGATTTGAAACGTTTCTGTGAACAGTCATTGGCAACGTATTCTATTAATCAACGACGTGAACACCGCTTGGAATTATTTTCATGACAGTTTCATTTACTTTGTAAATAAACACGCCCCTTTCTGGCAGTTCAGGATAAAGGGTCGTGAAAGCCCTTGGTTTAATAATAATAATAATGATGAATTCAATTTATAACGCACTTTTCATTAATGAAAATCTCAAAGTGCTACAAGGAGCAACAGAATTAAATGACAATAAAACAAATAATAAAACAATTAAAATCAATAACAATATCAGCTAAGATCAAAAGTAGAATCATGAGGAGGTAGAGTATGCTTGGTCGAAAAGAAAGGTCTTCAAGTCGCTCTTAAAGTCAACCACAGACTGTGGGGCTCTTAGACAGTCAGGAAGAGAGTTCCACAGGCGGGGGGCAGCCACACTGAAAGCCCGGTCTCCCATGGTCCTTAATTTGGTTCTCGGAATGTGAAGGAGATTGCTGTTCTGTGACCGCAGCGAACGGGTGGATGAGTATGGAATGAGAATATCCTTCAGATAATCTGGTGAAGTTCCGTGTAAGCATTGATGTGTAATGAGAGCAGTTTTGTACTGAATTCTGTAGGCGACAGGAAGCCAATGAAGGTTATGGAGAATGGGCGTAATATGTTCAAATTTACGAACTCTCAACAAGATCCTTGCTGCACTGTTTTGAATATATTGAAGTTTCTGAAGGTTTTTGCCAGGGATTCCAATAAACAGGGAGTTGCAGTAGTCGAGCCTGGAGGAGACAAAAGCATGGACGAGCTTCTCAGCATCGGAAAAAGTTAGGGATGGGCGAAGTCTGGAGATGTTTCGAAGATGGAAGAAGCAAGTTTTAAACAGATGCTTAATGTGATTTTCAAATGTAAGATTGGAGTCCATTTTTATTCCAAGATTAGTAACAGAGGTGGAGAGGGGGATGTCTTGTCCAGAAAAGGAAAGTCTTGTTATAGGAGATGTTTGTACCTGGTGAGGGGTGCCAATCAGTATGGCCTCAGTCTTGGAGCAGTTTAATTGAAGAAAGTTCTGATTCATCCATGCCCTAATTGCCTCCAGGCAGGCAGAGAGGGCAGTGAGTGAAGATGGAGATGACAAGGTGGAAGATGAGGATGCTCCAGTCCTGATGTAAAGCTGTGTATCGTCGGCATAACAGTGAAAAGAAATGTTGAACTGATTAATAATTTGACCTAAAGGCAGCATGTAAAGGGAAAACAGCAGGGGCCCCAGAACCGACCCCTGAGGGACACCACAGGAGACACAAACTGTCTGGGACGTGGCGTTGCCAAGACTAACACATTCCAGCCTATTGGAGAGGAAAGATTTGAACCAGTCCAGGACTGTGTCGCAGAGACCGACCTCCACATGAAGACGGTGGAGGAGGATACTATGGTCCACAGTGTCGAAGGCTGCAGTGAGGTCAAGGAGGACAAGGATGGAGGGAGAGCCAGTGTCAGCAGCCAAGAGGACATCATTGGTAACCCTCAGCAATGCAGTCTCTGTACTGTGAGCTGCCCTGAATCCAGACTGGAACTTCTCATACAGGGAGTGTTGTTGTAGGTGATCCTGCAGCTGAGCAGCAACAGCTTTTTCCAGCACTTTAGACAGAAAAGGGAGGTGTGAAATTGGGCGGTAATTAGAAAAAATGTCGGGATCCAAATTAGATTTTTTCAGAAGAGGCCTAATGATGGCGGTTTTTAGAGGCAGTGGAACATGACCAGATTGTAGAGACTGTTTACTCCTGAACTAGCTGACCTCCTGCATAGGAGAGATCATCTCTGGGCTGCAGCAAGAAAATCACACTCAGACACTGATTGAATGAATTTTCGGCAGCTGAGGAATAAATGCACAACTGCCATCAAAGCCGCAAAACGTATTTACTTCTTATCTCAGACCTCCAAAAATCTAAACGATCCAAAAAATTTCTGGAAAACCATCAAATCTCTCTCAGGTATCCCCCAATCATCTGACCTTCATTTTATAAAAACACAACAATAATACATACAGTAGAAGAAAATAAAAAAACAGACAAAAAAAATGAAAGGCGGCAGAAGAAGAAAAAAAATCTTATAAATAAACTTGGAGAGGAAATAGAAATTATTCTCCTAATTATATCAATATTTTCAAAATATAACAATTATTTTTCTGAAATACAACAAATGAAGGTTTAAATAGCATAATTAACTCAGTTATAGTTGATCCGAACTTAATTTGGGTAATTTGACTGTTCACTATTATGCTTTCTTGTGGAGTACCTCAGATCTTTGAAATGTAACTGTTGGTTTTATCTAAGGCTTTTCAGCTACTTGGTCTCTCCTAAGCCAGTGTTCAAAGTGGGTGCCAGGGGGGCCTCAGAAAACTGGAGAGACGAAGATGAAACAAAGCATAAATAAAAAATAGTAATAATAATGAGGTGTCATTTCCTGATAAACACGCTTGAGAGAGAGAGAGAGAGAGAGAGAGAGAGAGGGGTTAGATTTCTTTTGTTTTGTTCTTCAGATCAACAGTTTGTTAGCCTGGTTGAAACCAGACCCTTGTCCTTCACTTCGCTTTGGACTAGGGTCTGGCATTCCTCCCATTGAAAACGATTTCTCCTGGAGATTTTTGAATGGACCAATCAGAGAACAGAAGGCGGAGTTTTGTTAGTTTAGCCTGGCGAGGTCCAGGCTATTCAGATAAATAGCTCAGAAACCACTCGGTGGATATTTTTTATGCTACCAGTGTGTAATTATATGGCTCTAATTTACTGACTGTTGGCCTAGATGAAACATTTGAGATAAAATTCGATTTTTTATCATTTATTTTCGTAGCGCACCCGAGGCTGTTTGGAAAATGTCAAACCGAAACTATTTAAATCCAGCAGATTTGACCATTTCGTGAATTGATTTAGGAACTGTTAAGCTCAGGAACACTTCTGATATAACGTCAGCTAAGAAATATATTTTTTATCAGCAGAGAAATAATAGTTTTTTACCTTGTTTTGTTGAAAATTCCTTCGTGGCGGCAGCCATTTTGAATGACGACGTCAGTCGACATCGTTCAAAACTCCGCCTTCTGCTCTCTGATTGCTCAGGAACACTTCTGATATAACGTCAGCTAAGAAATATATTTTTCTCAGCAGAGAAATAATAGTTTTTTACCTTGTTTTATTGAAAATTCCTTCGTGGCGGCAGCCATTTTGAATGACGACGTCAGTCGACGTCGTTCAAAACTCCGCCTTCTGCTCTCTGATTGGTCCGGTCAAAAATCTACCGGAGATATCCTTGTCTATGGGACAAGTCCCAGACTGTGCAGTGAAGGGAAATGAGAATTGAGCGGAGCTGTGCAGGAAGGCGAGGGCCAGGCTAACAGTTTGTTGAAAAGTTGTGTTTTCCCCCAGTGGGAATATACACTGAAGTAAACATGAGGGAGCCACCATATTGTGTCTTTAAACACATACGGTGCCACCCAGATGTTAAGGATTTTAGGAGGTCAATATTAATACTGACCTCTTTACCTTAATTAATTTACTTATTCAGATTGAATAGTAATTTCACGGATTCTTTTCTTTTTCCGTTTACCCAATATTTCTGTGATCTTTATGATGGATAAGTAAAACAGAAGCCATAGAGTGACAATGGACACGTTAACTTAGTTTGGTGTGCCAAAGACACTACCATTTATTTAGAATAAATCAACTAAATTAACACCATTACACTTGATTGACATGATTTCACTTTCTTTCAATTTAATACGTCAGCACATTTAAATTGTAACAACAGACATAAATACAGGATGTCATTATACTTAGTCTGTGGCTCAGTCTTAGCTTAAAAATAGTTACCAGCTTAGAAATGGAGATGGAGAAATTTAAGAAGGAGAGGTTAAAGGAGGAAGTTATTTATCTTGAGTGTAACCAGAAATGACACTTTCCATC
>JBBPBX010041826.1:0-28679 GCA_038048925.1 Garcialebias charrua | reverse complement strand
TTGGTTTTTGTCTGCAACTTTGCACACTTAACAGACTCTCTCTTTGCGGGACAAGATTGGCCCAGCTCAGCTCCTGTTTGCCCCTCAACAGGAACTGGAACTAGTTTAAATGTGCTGAAGAAGAAGGGTTTAGTCTCTGTCTCTTCTGTTTATCAAAAAATATTTTCCGCTTTGCACTAACCAATGCTGGATTGGGCTCATTATCACATTGAGGCCTAACATGGCCATCCTCCCCACAACGGAAACAAAACCCAGGTTTAGAGCTAGAAATGTTGAATTTTACACCTTTGTAGTGGGCATGAAGCTGTGTTATTCTGTAAGAGTTTAAACTGTGTTCACTGCTGGGTCAAAGGTGCAGTCTCGAGTCACAGAGACCGGACGGTTTTGTTTAGAAACTCAGAGGACAGTAATCCGTGTTTTTCATGAAAGGGCTCCAGCTTGCTGTGCCTTTCCCTAAACAAATCTCTCTCTGCTCTGGCTGTAACCTTGGGTCTGATAAGGCAAGTTCACTCCTCTCTTTGTTCCTGCTTTTTAAGTTCTAACTGTGCGGAAACGCTTCAGAGTTTGCTGGGACTTCAAAGAAATGTGAACTTCCCAAGGAGCTGGATTGAATGCTTGTCACCCGCTAAGGACACGTCATCCAGCTAAAGACTAATAACATGTTTGTTATAAGTCTATTTCGAATGAGCACAAGCTCAAACTTTGTTTATTCCTTCCTGGAATAAAATTATCTTGAGCCAGACCAGAAGTTGCCACGATTTCTGACGACCAACGCGGAAACCAGGAGACGTTGAACGTAAACGAGGACCGGCTCAGACGTGCGAGACCTGCAAAGCCTCTGTACACCTGAAAGGCTGGTGTGTCATTTCTTTCCTGACTGTCGTCAAAAGGTAAAGAGCGGTTTACAAACGTACCTGGATTTTAGCTGAAGTCTGATGGAAGGTGTCATTTCTGGTTACATCCAAGATAAATAATTTCCCTTCTTAATCTCTCCAACCTTTTATTCCTCCTTTTCCCTTCCCTCTCCATTCAAGCTGGAAACTATATTAAGCTATAGAGCCCTCAGACTAAATAATTAACAACATATTTAGGTCTGTTGTGTTAAATTAAGTGTGTGATGTGTGTTAAATCGCAAGAAAGTGAAAACCTGTCAATCAAGTGTAATAATGTTGATTTTAGTTGATTTATTTTAAATAAATGGTAGTGTCTCTGGCATACCAAACTAAAATCACCGTTTATTGTCACTTAATGGTTATAGTTCTTTATTCATCCCAAAGATCACAGAAATATTGAATAAACGAAAAAGAAGAGAATCCGTGAAATTACTATTCAATCTGAATAAGTAAAGTAATTAAGGTAAAAAGGAGGTCAGCTTTAAACTGACCCTCCTCTAAATCCCTTACACCTTTAACAGGGTTTTTCACATTAGGCACTGAAGTGGGTTTTTCAGCACAAAATGGAGCAGATTTTACAGCAAAAGGTAACTTGGGGTCAATTTGACCTGCAGTTAAAACGGTGAGCTGCTGCTGTATTGCTGCCATCTGTTGTGAAAGCTGTTTAGTCATGTTATTTAGAGCAATACACAGGTTAGTTTCCTGATCAGTATGTGCAAACTGGACCTGAGATGCAACCTTCTGTTTAATGGGTCCCAAATGGTGCTTCATCCTCAGGGTTTTTGCTGCTTCCCCGTCCTCTTCAGTTCTAAGTAACAACAAGAACTCAGCAAACGAAGGTGGGTTACTCTTTCTCTGTTTGAGTTGAAGTTCTGATATTAGATTGTTGTCCCAACACCCTCTGCAAAATTGAGTCAACAGTCGTGCATCCATGTCCTTCTCCAAAACACCTCCTCTCTTTACTGCATGCTGCAGCACAACCTGCAAACGCTGCAAATAGACAGATGGCTTTTCTCCACTGTCCTGATAAGTATCCATGAATTTAACATACAACTCCTCTCCATCTTGAACAGTTCCATAGGCTGAATCAAGTTGTTGCATGTATACGTCTGGCAATGAATCAGGACTCAAATGTTTCACTATATCACAGGCAGGTGGAAGTAGACTATCACGAATTAGTCTGGTACATTGCAACTGCGACATAGAGGGATCTCGAAGAATTAAATCAACACTCGACCGCCATGTGTCATAGTCTGTCTCATGACTCGGCCTGGGGGATTTTCCAGAGAATGCTCTCAATCTATGGGATGTATGCATATGCAGAGAGTTGTCCCCACTCCTGACAACATGCTCTACGACGTAGCGTTGCACCTCAGGAGGACTAAGATCATCAGCAAGAATAGATGTAGACTGCTTCCTCTGGCCTTGCGTTTCAGTCCGGCCAAAGACAGAATAACTGGATGGAAGAGGAGCTGACTGTGGAAGGGATGATAGAGGCTTTAATTGCGCTTTATCTTGATCCACGAGTTGTTCCTCTTTTTTCTTCTCTGGCACCACTGGACAGAACTCTGCAATGGACTTCTGTATCTGGGACATCGCTTCTGTGAGAACTTCAGCATAATTTTTTCCAGACATCTTAGTAATTTCCTGTAAATCTACCAAATACTTATTTGTCTTTAAGTCACCAACCCTTGAGGCGTAAATCTCAGATAAACTTTCAATATGAAATTTAGCACCCTCACTTGATGTAAATGTATATGGTAATATTGGAGATAAGCGTGCTAAAGATAACCCAGAAACATATTCAACAACCAGCATTTGATTAAATTCTGATTCATGTGAATCTATGGTAGTTTTCTGCTTAAT
Source organism: Garcialebias charrua (assembly GCA_038048925.1). Lineage (NCBI taxonomy): Eukaryota > Metazoa > Chordata > Actinopteri > Cyprinodontiformes > Rivulidae > Garcialebias > Garcialebias charrua. Next base: position 25,920 of record JBBPBX010041826.1, on the reverse strand, counting down.
ATCACCATACTGTTCAAGAAAATCAATGAGTTCATCAGTGGGGTTCTCTGGAGCTCCCTCAATCAATACTGTATTGGGGATTTTTAGACCAAGAGTTTCAAAATCTTCCATGACAGAATTAGAATTGGTGAATATGACCCAAGACTTGTTTGTGCAAAATGTTTTATATTAATTACTGATCAAACAGCTCCTGGCTGGCTCGCCAAAAATGTAGCACTACTTAATGTAGCAAGGGACTAGATGGAATAATATTCAGAAGACTAAAGTTCATCTACTGGAGCTGATGTCAGTAATCAATGAAAACACTACAAAGAATAACCATTTTCAATACCGTGTATTTAAAAAGAAAATTAAGTGAACAACACACAAAACATACATGGGATCCAAAATAAATACAAAAATATATACACAGTACTGCAGTAGGTCTTCCTTATTAATGTGCACACAAAAGTCTTAAATTTCCCCGGTCAGAACAAAGTCTGACTGACAGACACACATGTGAAAAGTCCATTGGTTTGCTTTGTCCAGATATTTGAGGTGAAGATGTCCAAGCGCGGTTTATTTCCAATTGGTGACTAATAGATTGTGTGTCTGTATGATGAGATGGAGGGGAAAATACTACAGACCATCAGCCTCCTACCAGACCAGTATGGAGTGAAATTCAGGTTCTCCTGGGCCCAGCCAGTTGTCAGAAGCTCGCCATCTTTAAACCCAAAAAGGGCCCACCTGGCCTGTATTGAAATAAACAGGACCAGTAAATTACCAGCCTGCTAGTTAACTAGACTTCTTACAGAAATAAATGCATTATCATCCACAATCAAATCTTTACAATAAAATAAAGGTTTCAGCATTTATCTAATCTTAAATACATATTTTGAATTCAAGGAGTTAGCTCATGTTACAATTGATGAGCAAAGTTAGCATTGGCCTCCACAATAAACATGCTAAACAATTAAAAACCATTGTATTCACTACTCACCAATTCCATATACAATTCAGTGCCTGACAACTTGATGGCTCCAAGTTCGGGTGTTCAGATCTACATGATTTGTATATTGTGAGTATAAACATGAATATTAAACAAAGAGATAAACAGATTGTTTGAAAGCACAAACCTGTAGCTCCCTTGTCTCCAGCTCTCCCCTTCACACCTGACTGGGAAAGCTGGAGCAGGCCTGAAAAACCACCTCAGGTGTGGCTGATTGGCTGAATGCACTGTGTGACTGACTGTCACTCTAACCAATGGAGCAGCAGAGGCGGGATTAACAGCAATTTCACCAAGGGCAGTTTTACCCTGGGTTACACTAGCCTACAGCCTAGCATTTCACACAACAAGAAATGAAACTGAAAGTGAAACACAGCAGCTCTTCTTACCTTTAACTTTTGCTCGTTTCTCCTCTTCTTCTTTTCTCTTTTTCCTAAACTGCGCACCTGATGGCTTTGACCTTTTCCTTTCCATCTTCAAACTTCAATAATTTGCAGTAATAATCCAAGGAATTAGATTATGGAATGGCTTGGAGAATGTAGTTAAAAATGCCAAGTCTATGTTTACATTTAAAAAAATGATCAAAACAAATGTGTTAAAAAATATATGTGAAATAACGTAATGTGTATTGTATTAGTTAGAAAATTAGAAAGAGTTAGTCATTTTGTATTGTTGGTTGAAGAATATTATTGTTTAACCTGATTGTTGGAAAAAGTTGGTTGAAGATTATTATTGTTTACATGGTTGATTATTGTTGTTTAATCTGATTGTTGGAGGTAAGGGGCAGATATAAAGAGATTTATTCTTCTTTCTGCTTTTTACATTTTGTACACTATCATTATGAGATTGTCTTGTATTGTTTCTTTTGTAAAAAAAATGAACAAATTTAATAAACAAACATAATCTGTTTCTTTCCAACGCGATGTCTTCAGCGATGTGGGCGCCGCCGCGCCAGCGGGCAAGTAACCTTAGCAGGTGGGGAGGGGGGTGTTATGCTGTGTTATGCTGTGTTATGCCGCCCCCTGCTGGACGGCGCCTAGGGCGACAGCCCCATTCGTCCATATGAGGGACCGCCTCTGAGTATCGGAGCACTTTTATGAGTACGAGTACGAGTAAACGCACATGGTATCGGACCGATACCCGATACTGGTATCGGTATCGGTGCATCCCTACTTTAAACTAGTTCTAAACTGAGATTTCACAAACATATCAGTCCCCTTAAGATTATAACAACTTCATATTTTAACAAAATACATTTGGATATTTGAAGACAGTGTATTAGTCTGAGCTCGTTACATAACTTACAAAAGATTATAATCCACCAAATCATAGAACTTCAACAATTTCATTTGAAAAAATAATATACTTGATGGATGATAGAATTACTAAACTCTTTTCTGCAAATTAAAAATAGGCTTTGTAATTGATTTGCATGCCTTTCCCCACAAGCTAACACAACAAATTAAATGTGGAACAATAATTGCATTATACAACAAGTGCAGTGCCTTTTCATTCATTCAACCTTTATTTCGTCAGGTTAATCTCTCTGAGCCTCAAGGACTCATTTACAAGAGTGATCTGCTACAAACTAAAGAATGATGACAACAATAACAGTAGAAATTTCCTTAAACAATCAACAAGACAAACATAAAAGAGAAATACAGATTATTTTTAACAAAATAAAAACAAAATATTAAAGTAACAAAAACATTAAAAAGCAAAAACATTATTTTACATTACATAATTTTATTTTTAAAAACATTATTTTACCAAAATTTAATAAATCTCTGATTCTGTAAAATATTGCAATAGATTTAGATACTTTCGTTTTAACAGAACGTATATGTTGTTTCCATGACAATTTGTCATCAATGATGACACCCAAGAATTTCAACTCATGAACTCTATGAATCTCAAGAGCCCTCAATTTGAAATGGAACATCAATAAGTTTATTTCTATTACTAAATATTAGGCATGTAACGGTTGTAGTTGGTGTACCGAACCGAAAAGGTACGGAGGTGGACCGAACCGAACGTGCTGTACCGAAACGGTTATTTTTTCACTCATTGAATGTTAATATGTGCGCCGCGGAACAAAATTTCCTGGGCGCGTTTCAGCACGGAGCTATTATCTCGCAGCACGCGCAGCATTAGCCGTTAGCTTCTCGCTGCGGTTTCCTGTTTGTTAACGTTATGGTTTTCTTGTTAAAAGACGAGCGCACAAAGCTGTGTGTGTGGACGTTTTTTCATGAAGACTGGATCTGCAGCAGCAACACGTCTAACGTGAACGCGCTGGAAACTACGTCATCAGAACGTGAACGAGCTGTTACAAAGTACGCTAACCACACAGCTGCATTTAAACAACTTCTACAAAGTGCGCTAACAACACAGCTGCATTTAAACAACTTCATCAGGTAATTTAGATGGGTCCAGATCAATAACACAAACTGTATGAGTTTTTAAAGCTCTGAATCTAAGTCTGAAAGTTTTTAATGCACAGTTGATCCTTGCTATGAGACATCCATCACGTCAACACTTAAGTCAAAAAGTTCAGCTCTTTATGAAAAAACTAAAACTGATGGTCAACAAGTCCTGGAGCTGATTTAAACCCTGCCCTGATGATGAGTGAGATATTCAACCGTTCAAGAGGTATTGTTATTTTATTATAATTATTATTTATAATTTATTATTATTTAAAATTATAATCTTATTAACTTATTTTTTTACCTCTGTGTTTTATTTCCAGTATTTCCAGTTACAGAGGTAGCTGCTCTCCTTCCACTTCAGGGAAATCCACCAGAGATCACCTGCTGCAGCTAAGAAGTGTGTGATGACTGAATTGAACTCTGGAACTGTTCCAGGACCAGTCCCACCAAGAAGAGGTTGTGAGTAATGAGGACAAATACAGCCACACTGGTGCTACTGGACAAAAACTTTATTAGTTAAGATTGTAAACAGTCTGTTGCTGCTTATTGTTCTGGTTCTGACTGTTATTGTATTCATTAAGATTTTTATTATTTTTAATATAATTTATTTATTGTAGAGTGCTGTTTATTTAAAATATCATCCAAATGGGTCACTTTTATTTATTACTACAATACAATACAAACATATTTTTGGCATATTTTCAAAATAAACATTTTGTAAGTCTTTATTTTGTCTTTTTTTTTTGTACCGAAAATAAACCGAAAATAAACCGAACCGAGCCCTCCTTGTAATTGAACCGAACCGAAATGTGATTTTAGCGTACCGTTACACCCCTACTAAATATCATATAACTGGTTTTATCCAAGTTTAAAGATAATATTAAGTCTAAACCAAATCTGAATTTTGACAAGTTCAGTCATCATTAATTCCTAAATCTGTTCAATATTTTTACCAAAACTAAAAAAGGTGGTGTCATCAGCAAAAAGAATGAATTTAAGGAGTCCTGATACCTTTACTAAATCATTTATATATAAAATAAATAACTTTGGACCCAGCACCAATCCTTGATTTTTCTAATCAAAAAGAAAAAAATATTAAATGAAAAGGGAGCAGAAAGAAGGGGGAAAAAAAACTCATAATATATGCCCCTTGTTTAAAAAAAATAAAAAATATTTAACACGAAAAACAAGAACTTAGGCTTGAACATCTCCAAAATGAAAAAAAAAAAAAAATTAGGCATCCTTCCCTTGGCACCATACTGTCCTAATAATTTTAACTTAATCATCTTTTTAAACATATAAATTGTTTTAGAAAATTTCATGGTGATATCAAGTAAGGGTATGAATCTCTGTGTCTGGCGAATCGATTCAATTCCATTTTTTGGTGTCACGATTTGATTCAAAATCGATTTTTCGATTCAGAAATTATTTTCGATTCAGAAACAATTTTTCTATTGAAATGATCATAAATTTTGTTTCAATTATGTAACTGACAAGCTGAAAAGGTAAAACAACAATGTAAACAAATACAACATATATTTAAAACAATAATTTTAGGTTCCTTACTGTACCAAATCTTTTTGCATCATTTTATATTTATAACAAAAATAGGAACAAATATAGGAGTGCAGAAAATCCTGTAACTTAAGTCATCAGTATTATGTCAGCTTAGTTGCTTGGATAAAAAAAAAATCTAGGAACAAAAAATTAATATATCCCTCCATTAGGGGTCACTGCTGCCCATATCAAGCCATCACTGAATGAGAGGTGGGGGGACACCTGGACAGGTCTCCAGTCCATCACAGACAAATAATTCAAAATATAACAATACAAAAGTAAACAAACTTCAGCCTACCATAGCACATTAACCTTTAACTCAACAAAAAAATACAGACTTCACCGTTTTTTCTAACCAAATTGCACTAGCATTTGCTATATTGTTAAAACTTAACCTACTGTATTTTACGCCATATGCTTTGCACCGCTCTATAAATCGCATCAGTCCATATTTGTCTAATAAAGTGGAAAAATCCATAAATATGTCGCTTCGCCATATACGTTGCATATATTATGCATCACCGCTGATGCGTCACATTTGTTACGAGTCACCACTGACAACCCGGAAATGTGGGCCGGTGTTGTGCCCAAAACCGATGGGCTGCCAAATGGTGGCAGCAAGAGCATGCATGGGAGGATGTTAACAAGAATTTTACAAGGTTAACGCTTAAAAACAATTATTTGTTTGCTCAACATTATATTAAGTGTGGATCAATCTAACATTTGCTTAATAAATGCACTTGAATGGTCAAATCAGCTGAATTTCAAAAATTGTTTGGCTGTTGAGGTGCTACGAAGCGAGCTTGACCAGCCGCAGCATTTCTGTCCAATTTAACAAGATAACCACCTAAAAAAATTGTTTGCTTGAAATTATAACAAAGGTGTGTCTCAGTCTAACATTTGCTTAATAAATGCACTTTATTGGTCAAATGTGCTGAATTTCAAAAATAGTTTTGCTGGCTTGGTGCTCCGTGAACGCACAGAGGAAGAGATACGGAAGAAGGAAAGCAGTTCGTTTTGTAGGTTTTGGTATGTATTTATAGGACTTGGTGAGCAGTACAGTGAGTTCAGATATCCAACGCTCGTTCGGGAGTTCATAGAACATCTGGTGAGAACCAGAATAACAAAGTCATTAGTCATTAGTCATCAGATAAACTAAACTGTTTATGTTCGTGCAAAGTTCCCTTTTAGGGAAATACACTGTCCCTGCCTTCCCAGAACTGTTTTTCACCTTTCCCTTACGGGAAAAGCAGACCCCTTTTCTTACATAAGAAGTGACGTCAAAAGAAGGTATAAACCAAGCTCCACTGCTATTTTGGGACACATTCAGATTAGATTCGATTCGGTATAGACTGTACAGCTTTAATGTTCTGTATTTACTTATTAAAAGAGTTCTCTGCTGGCAAAGGAAGAAATGTCTCCTCGTGTCAAATTATTTAATATGAAGGCAAGAAGCTTCAACAGTTGGCGCTCCAACGTGGGTAAGCCGTCTGACCTCGGCTGTTTTTTTTCCAGCTGAGACGGGAGAAGCAAGGGCCCTGGTAATTATACTTTATACTTTGTTTTATAAAATGAGCTATTTTTCCTTCTCAGCTGGTGAAAGAAGCCTGGTGAGGGCTTTTGAACCCTTGTAATATAAAACGAGGACTTTTTGTTGCCAGCAAGAGCAGATATTTAAAAACTTGCAAGTTTGGCTGTTTGACAAATTAAAAAAAAAAAATGAGTACAAATTGAAAATTAAATAGTTTTTATATGCTGACAGTCAAATTGGAATCAATTTGGAATTAATTGGGATATAATACAAACAGCTTTCTGTGTCGACACTGCAGTAAAAAAAATATAGTTTGAAAATGTGCTTTAGACTTGGTAAAACTAAATTGCATGTTATATTTCAAGCACTTAAAGTAAAACTATATTGATAAACCGGTCGAAAAAGCTAGTTGATCACTAGTCTCCTTGTATACATTATATAAATTTATATATATTGTACTACAGATTTACTTTAAACATAATTGGTTTTGAACACTTTAGGTAAATAATGAAATAGTTTTTACTTAGATTGGATCTCTCTGGTCTAAAAATATAGAACTAAAATGATTTAAATGCAGAAATAATTTTATTTATATTAGAAAAACTAAACAACATATAATTTTAAAATTGATTTAAAGCTCTGTAATAATAGTTATCTTTCAGTATGAACCTTGATTTTGTGAATATAATAAAAAATAATGCTAATAAATTTTTGTTTTTTGCCACGGTGACAGAATTACTTACTGGGTGTGTTTCTCAAACCGATTGAAGCCAGAAAACAACTGTGATAATAATGAGAGGAACAGTGGCACTGTCACTGAAGACAGTTGTCATGCACCTATATGATGAACTGGATCTGAAAACTGAGTGACACTGAGACACTGGAACACAGTAAAAGCTGAAAAACAACGTAAATGAACTGGAAATGTCCCAGGAGGAGAGGACACGTTCAAACGCTGAAAGTGTATTTGAGGGGTGCGCAAACAAAATGACATTCATGAACTGAAAACGTTGCGAAGGCTGCTATGAGCAACTTTGAAAAAAAAAAGAAGAAAGTCAACTGTTGCAGAGGCCGAGAGACTGAACTGAGTCACATGAAGCTTTTGGACACACGCAGTAAAAAATGTGAACTGAAATGGACACTGTGAAGTGCCGTCGATCATGAACAATGTTACATCTGGTGAAACACACACAGTGAGGGGATGTTTACTGTGAGCAATTGTTATTTAAAGTCTACTTATTACAGTATTATATAAATAACTGATCCCGGAGTTCATACTGAAATGTTCTTTGAAACAAACAATTTTGAAGTAAATTTTGTAAGCCAATTAAGTCTAGATAAGAAAAGGATTTTTAATTGACCACATGGAGACAAACTGTTAAGATAACAACTTATGATTTAAACAATTTATGATCTACACATACAAAGTATTGTGTTAGACAGATAAAAACATACACATTTTCACATATATTGTAACAACATATCACATATTCATTGTCAAGTAAATTTAGACACCAGAGTAAAACAGTCAGGAACATTCTTTGTTTGCTACAGCTGATTGTTAAAAATAAAGGAGCCAGGGTCAAAAGGTTGAAAAAGGAAGTCAGACAACGGGAGAAACAGGATGTTGAAACAGGATCCTGCAACTTGAGCCGAGACACAAGTGAACTTTTTTGGAAAATACTCTTTGAAGCTTGTGACATTTTTAAGAGGAACATATCAGGAACATATCATATGAGATTTGCTTTCATGATTGATTTGTTATCTGACAAATAATTGACAGTGAATTATAAACTTACTATGCTTGAAATAACTTTAATTCGACTGTAAGTTGTTGGAATAATGACCGTAGGCTTAAGTGTGCTGTGTTGTGCAGAAATGCAGGACTGAAGTGACATTTGTATGACATAACACAGAGCAGACAGGAAAGTAACTGTTTACACTGTTTACGACAGCTGTGTAACTCAGTGCTGATAGCCAAAAATACTTTGTGGAGTTTTACAAATATTTATATGAAGCAAATGAGATTATAGCCAAATGTGGAAAATGGTCTAGGACTGATTGATGTTTATTGTGGAGAGGTTTAAAAAGAGAAGTTAGGAATGCAAGGTCGTTTTACACATTTGGGTGAACTATTGGAACTGAATTGTTAAATAGTTTTGTTTTTTGACGTAGTGCGGTGTGTACTGTATACTTGTGTTGATTGTAAGTTTGAAGGAGCTGTTTGTTTTGTTCTGTTACTGACAGATTATTGTTGTTTAAACTGGTTGTTTGATGGTGGAGGCAGATACAGTGAGAATTTTCTGAGAATTTTTCTTTCTGCCAATTTTTTCAATTTTCTATGTTGCTTGCTATGTGAGAGAATGTTTTGTGTTATGTTTTTGTTTAAAGTAGAACTAACATAAAATGAACAAAATTTAGAAATAAAACAAAATAAATGAACTTGTTTAGACCATAAAAGCAAAATGTTTATGTTTAAGGAATAATTAATGGAACAACTAATGATAATTTCTACAAGAGAAAGATGTCAAACAACAGATAACATGAAAAGAAAAAGTAATTTGGTTCAAAGCTGATTTATTAATTACAATCCAAATTTATTTATATAGTCTACCGGTAGCAATTTTGGGGTTTTCAGTGCACTGAAGAGAATTAATATTTCTCGCCCATCATAATCAGATAAACTGAGTGAATTGGTTTATACAACTAAAATAGTCACTGCAGATGACAATATGTTGCAACAAACTAAAATTAATCTCTTAAATTGATGCATGGTCAAAAGAAATAATGTACAAAAACATTGTTCATGTTGATTTTTAACTATATTGTATTTTTCTACAGGATATCTACAGGATAGGTCCACGAACAGATGGCTTCCAGTGGACATTTCAGCTTGTTTAAACTGTTTTTTCCTCCTTACAGCTGTTATTTACAGTACTATGTTGTTATGTTGTCGTTCTGTGCATGAATAATGAATTATTGTGTTGTAACCAAACTATTTTTCCTGCGCTTGCAAAAACTGTTGAAATGAAAAGATAGGGTCAGTTAGGATTATTGTTTCAGCTCCTACATACGGAAGAGGATCCATAAAGCTGATGTTCCTGAAATTTCTGTTCAATAAGTATCAATCTGCTCAGTAAGTATTAATTTGCTTGGTAAGTATCAAACACACACAGACACAACAATACTCTGTATTTGTTAGTTATATATATCAATAAACTATCAATGTTTAGTTTTTAAGGCATACAATGTGGTAGAAAAATGCTAATGGTAAAACAATAATGAATTAATTAATTGATTAATTGGTTACTTAATAGTTAATTAGTAAAAAGACTGTACTGTATTTTGTTGTATTGTTTTTTTTCCCCATCAATATATTTAAGCAGGAACCAGTGCCAGACTTATAATATGGACCAAAGCTTTCAACAGGAAGCAAAGCAACATCTGATGGACAAGCGAATACCTAAACGGTTGATTCTATTGCATGACTTAAGATAAGCATGGAACCTTACAGTTATCTGTACCAATACTAATCTAACAAACAAAAATTACACATGAACTGCATGAAAGTGCATGGCACATTAATAAAAGAAATTATAAAAGGGAGGTGGATCACAATCAGAACATTAATTAGTTTCAGCTTTACTTACAAAATTTTAGCACAAAAGCTTTCATATTAAGCAATTAACAACTTTCTGCAAAACTCTTTTGTTAAGCATGGCCCAGAATGTTATGTATGAAAAAGGAGAAGGGAAGTTTGTTTCCACTACAGATGCTGAAGAGGAGAAAAGTGAAGACAGAGGTGGAAAACAAGGTCTTCCTGGACGAAAACGACATGGCTCGTGGCGTGAAGGCTTGCTCTGGAAGGACCATGACCAGTTGGTGACCAGCTACACATGCTGCAAAGTCGAGATTGAGAGAGGATCCGCACGGTTCAAGCAGAAGTTCCACATGAGAGGATCGACATGGTTCACGCAAAGATCCAGAAAGAAGGAAGCTATACCTGGTGTAACTGCAGTCAATGCACCAGAATTCAGAAAAGCAAGGGCAGTGTTGTGAAGAATATAAACTTTGATAAAACATCAAGACAAAGAGCAGAAAACTTGTCTGATACGTGTTCTGTTCTGGATAATTCTAGGGGCATCAGAACTTTGTCTCGTACTGGAGGAGGTGAAGACACCAGTAAAGAGAACATGACCAAGTCCGCGTAGACCGGAGTGTTTGCCAAGGCTGCAGCCGGAACCAGGACAAAATTGTTCAACATAAGTTGAGTATGATACAACAAAAACACCTTAAAGCTGCTATATGTAACTTTTCTAACAATATATTTTTAACATATTTCTTCACTCTGTCACTAGATTGATGTTAGAGAGGTAATCTCTGAAAAAAACAAAAAAAAAATATTGTCCCCTTGCTTCTCCAGGTGGTAAATAAGCATTTCTAAAAAGAAAAAGTGACCCGCCATTTTCCAGCCAATAAAAACAAAGTTTGTAACCAGCCAATAAAAACCGAGCTTGAATTCGAATCAGCCAATAAAAACAGAGCTTGAATTTGAATTTTAACAGACCACAAGGGGGCAGTGCCATATATGGCTCTGAGGGGGAGGGATCAGAATGCTTTGCTTGTTGAATTTTTTTTCTAAGTGCTGATGTTCTACAGAAACTGCAGACTCCACCTTTAACACGATTCTGGCATCCTTGCCAGCATTAATAATACACTATTATACAGGTTCAATGATTGATTGTAATCATACTGTAACATTTAATTTTGTAACTTTTCATCAAAACACACGAGTAAATTTTGTATAAAATGTGTGAAATCTAGTAATGAAAGCGATGTTGACCTTAATAAAGAATGGCAAAATAATATATTGCAAATTTGGCTAAACTAACAATACGGTACAGTTAGAAAACGCTTAACACTGAATTTACTAATGTCGAACACATTATTCTTATACAAGCATTTATAAATAATGTAAAGCCTAAATAAGGAAATACGCTAACTAAAGTAAAGTTTATAAAGTGAAGTTTACTAAGTAAATTAAGCGTAAGAGACAACTACGGTAACTAGTTTTGTCTATCATAGGTGATTACCTTTTGACACTTTAAATTGTCAAAGGGAGGATTTGATTTGATTAGAAGATCTGAACTTGGAACAATGTTAAACCTAAGTAAATTGTACAAAGACTTTAAATGAATTAAAGAAAATAAATAAATAAAACATACCGAATCAAACATACCAATGTTTTTAAACTTTCAAAATATAGAAAAAGTGTAGGTTTCTATACGGAGCACAGTAATTTTATAATTATCTGCATACTTATTGTAGTTCTAAGATTCAAGAGGAATGTGATGTCATTTTTATCAAAACTGAACATATTGGATCACCAACAACACATAAAATTGATTACAACGTTAAATATAAATATAAAATACCATTTTGTCAATGTACTTGTGTGGTATGAAAACTTGGAACCTTTAAGTTAAGAATGTGATAAGATGAACATGAAAATTGTGACAATAGCTATTCATTGACAAATCCTTTCATATTGCAGATAGTTATTGGATGTATGGAGAAGATATTTTTCTGAAAAATTTGCCAACAAGATGGATTGGAAAATTTGCTATGGTTAAAATAAAAGTTGCATGATCGAGTGAATGAGTTGGGAGTGTTAGACACAAATGATTATAAGAGGTGAAATGAAAGATATGATGTTTTGGATCAAAATGTATATTTGTGTACAATAGGTAAACAAAAAAGGGTTTAGTATGAGATTGAAGCATGCATAGAATCTATCCGTCCATAGATAACAGAAATGTTAAATGGATTAATTATAATTATTATAACAAACAGTGAATTTCAAGTAAACCACAGAAGTCTTTGAAATGAATAAAGAATTGAAAGTAATGTTTAATAAAAATGCTGGTAAAGATGATTAGTCGTGGAATGGGTTTGATCTAAATTTAGGGGAATAGTTATTTTAATATTAAGATAGGAATTAGTACAATCTTAGTGCTAATTATAATTTCCTTTTTGACATGTTGTATCCTGCGGCTGGGAAGCATTGGTGGACTCGCAAGGAAAGAAATGGACATGACGCCAAACAAACAATTCGTCCAGCTCCAAATGGCCTCAGAGGACATGTCTCCCCGCCTCCCACTGAACTGACTGTTGTTAGTAGGCCGATGGAGGCAGAGGGGGCTTAGTGGCCACTGGAGATCTGGTAACAAAGTGGAAAGTGACATGAACCAAAGGAAAGCCCTCCTCCAGAACTTTGTCTTGCCCCAACAAACACTACTCTGTTTTAAACATTGCAATAAAAGAAGAAATTCATTGAACTGAACTGAACTTGGTTTAAGACATTACAGTATATTCTTTTATTCCTAGTTTTATTTTGAGTTTATTCATTTATAACAGGCATCATCGTGGACTTTTGATGCAGGACTTTTATATTCAATCAACGGCCGAAGCATTTAATCCATTTTAAGTTTTTGCACCATGAAACATTTATTTGTGTTTAATGTTTTATTCATTTTTCTTGTATGTTTATTTTGTATGTGATTTATCCTTTCTGATTGTATTCTTGTAAATTTCTTTTTAGGTTTTATTATTTTATCATTTTTATCATTTTATACTTTTAGCATTTTAGCATTTCTTTTTCTTATTATCAATTAGTATTTTACAATTGATGGTTATTAGTTTAAGTTTAGCAGTCTAGTATAATCTCTTTGCTAAGGCTATGTTTGCTAATGATTTTATCTTTCATGTGTTCAATTAGTTTCACAAAGGTTGGGTTTTACCGTAAGTCTTATAAGATAATTGAATGAAGTAAGAGGTAAGAGTTAGCCAAATGACCGATAGAGGTCTCTAACAATTGGTGGATGCCGCCACTCCTGGCCCATGGTGGGAGCTCTCGATAGTCCCAAGGAGAGATTTTTTCCTGCTTATTAATGAAATAAAAGCTAGTACGAAATTAAGCCAGCAGCTTAAAAGCCAGCAGCGGGTTTTTCGGCTCCTTCAGGAGAGGAAGCAACTGCCTCCATAGATTAGAATTAGGTAAGATAAATCCGTCATACTTTAAAGCCTTACATACAGTTTAGCTTGATTCTAGTTTAAGATTACACTTAAGGAGAATAGCTAAATTTTGTTAAAATATCGCAAATTGTTGATATATAGCTTTTCTTATGTTAACCTTTATTAACTACACCATTATTATGCATGCAGCACTGAAAAAAAAAAAAGCCTTAGTCAGCCTTAGATTGAGATTTATCTTGGATAAATTAAGGGAGGATTGTAGGTTTTGGTATGTATTTATAGGACTTGGTGAGCAGTACAGTGAGTTCAGATATCCAACGCTCGTTCGGGAGTTCATAGAACATCTGGTGAGAACCAGAATAACAAAGTCATTAGTCATCAGATAAACTAAACTGTTTATGTTCGTGCAAAGTTCCCTTTTAGGGAAATACACTGTCCCTGCCTTCCCAGAACTGTTTTTCACCTTTCCCTTACGGGAAAAGCAGACCCCTTTTCTTACATAAGAAGTGACGTCAAAAGAAGGTATAAACCAAGCTCCACTGCTATTTTGGGACACATTCAGATTAGATTCGATTCGGTATAGACTGTACAGCTTTAATGTTCTGTATTTACTTATTAAAAGAGTTCTCTGCTGGCAAAGGAAGAAATGTCTCCTCGTGTCAAATTATTTAATATGAAGGCAAGAAGCTTCAACAGTTTCTCCGAAAATTAACAAGAAATGCACCTAAACAGTTATTTGTGTGCTCGAAATTATAGCAAAGGTGTGTCTCAGTTTAACATTTGCTTAATAAATGAATTTTAATGGTCAAATTAGCTGCATTTCAGCGGGGCGGTGCAGCTGTTTTGACAGTTACAAGCAGCAAGCAGAATGAAAGAGGGGAGGTCACGGCAGGCCAATTGATTAATAGCTTGTCAAGATTCTTAGTCATCCAGGACATGGTAAATTCATAAAAATTAAAGAAAAAAAGAACAAAACAATTAAAGCTGCAAGCAGCATTAAGGCCCTCATAGCAAAACGTCGCTCCGGCCTTATGGCGGAAGCTCCAGATAGTCCACCCAGTCACCATCACAAACACTCTCGTGCCTATCCCGCACCTGTTCAACAGGGTGCGCATTTGCCAAATCTTCAACATCACCGATGACTGCCAGAGCTCCTGCCAGAGCTCCAGCAACGCCTCCCAGTCGAAATCGTGAATGTTCTCATTCCATTCATGCATGCGTCCACCAGGACAAAATCTTCGACATTACCTTCTGCCCATATCAGTACGAGTCCAGCTGCAAGCCTTACAAGTTTGGCCAAAATCCGACCTTCCAGTCAGGAGTTATTGTGACTTTCCGTTTTATGGCGAATGTTTGACAAGCACTTCCTTTATGCTTTTCAACATGTCATGTGTGGTAATCAACAGTTAGTGAATACAGTTTCAGTCTTATATCTTATACAGTGCGAAGCTGGAAGAGTCACCCAATAATCGACAGTTTCTTCTCTGAGTGGGTGGGACTTAATGATGTCATGAATCAACAATACCAATGTGTGTAGAAATGCTCAGTGATGAAGCACAAAAAAATCAGGTGCAGATCAGATGATGTATCACTGAGACATAACTGTTGGAATAATCTAGGGGGCGCACTGGAGTCACAAGTTAAGCAACAATACCGATGTGTCTTGAAAATCTGTTGCAGATTGGATGATGTTTCACTGATATATACTGTTGGAATAATCTAGGGGGTGCACTGCAGTCACAAGTTAAGCAACAATATCGATGTGTCTTGAAAATCTGTTGCAGATCGGATGATGTTTCACTCAGTGCTTTAAGTGGGCAGGAACGCACAGGAACGCAGTTCCACCACTTCTAAAATTTAACCCTGAGAGTACCGGGACTTTTTTTAGAGTCCGGTGCGTTCTGGAAGTTATTTTCATCTTCTCCACTTGAAAAAAAAATGCCCTCAGAAAAAGCCTATTGTTTTTGGCGCAAATCACTTGCCGTACATTCAAGTGTATTAGGGATGGTACCATTAGATAGCGGTAATACACCGGAAGGTTGTAAGCTGCCGTAAAACCTCACAGAAGAAGAAGAAGTACATTCAAGTAGGCATCTCACGTGAGAGGAAAAGCAGAAGAAAACAAGCACTCGTGATTTGAGCTGGCTGCAAAGGGGCTCCAAGAGAACACGAAATGGAGCAGAGTTAACGCCAGTAACGCCTGTTACTGTCGATTTTGCCGCCGAAAGAGACGTCAATAAGATACAATGACATTCTTTCTGCTAAAAGGAACTCCATTGCCATAAGCAGGCTTTCAAACCTGATTTTTCTGAAATGCAATGGGCCACCATTAGAGCAGTTCAATCCACACAGTTACGTAAGATCATGGCTGGCAAAGGGAAGAAGATCTGCTGATGAGAGGGCATGTGAAGCACCAAATCACTCGAGCAAAGATGAACCGAAGACCTGCTGGAGCCTTTTTTAAGTAAGCCGTTATCTTAATTCTAATGTAGTCTTAAAAGTAATGATTAATATGTAACTGTAGTGGAACACCTCATCTCTAATATTTTAGGCTTGACCTTTAAGTACACCTCTCCGCATCTCTCTGAAACTCTCAGTGTAACACTTTCTTGGACATCTCAAGGAGACGAGTGGACACTATCTTCGTTGCAATTATTTTGAATTAATGGACACCAATTAATCAGATTGAACTTTCTTTTTAATGTGTGTTAATTCAGAATTGATCAAACAGTATATTTTTGTCATTTCAATGACGATCTGTTACTTGCATGAGTTTGACCCTTCTGCTGGTTTATTTCTGCAGAACAAGCAGTCTTTGAATCTAAAGCACAAGGTCAGGGTAAACTTTTAACTTGCAGCTTCTTTTGTGTTGTCTGTGAAGTTAGCCATAATATTCTCTGTGCTCACAAGCGGCCATCTGGCCGATTCTATAAACAAGTTTTCCTACTGTCCTTCGGCCTATGGAATCAAACTTCCATCTTTTATTTTGTTAAACCAGCCAATAGTCATCGAGGAGGTGGGGAGACCCCACCTCCCCTATAAAGGGACTCTTCCGGTTTTTCACTTCAGAGTCGAAGGAGAGAACTAACTACCAACTGGTTTCCTCCTCTGGGAAAGCTGGAAACGTCCCGGTCATTGTGTCAACTAGACCCACGTTATCAGCTGGAGTCACGGCAAGCCTTGCTGTAAACTCCTCACTCATTTCTGAAAGAATTTGTTTTCTGAAGTTTTATTTTGAAAATCAGTCAGCGCGCTTGGTTCTGTTCCTGCCGGTGAAAGCGTGCTCCCAACTCGTCTGAAGCAGCTATACACTCACGAAGTCGGCTGGACGTGAGCCGGACCACACAGTCCGTTAAGTGTCCACAAACTTCTCTGTCCTCACCTCCAAGGGACGTACCGTCACCAGGTAAAGAGGCTTTGTTTGTATGTTGCACGTGTCGGAAGTACAGCCGGACCTGTTCGGGAAGGTGCCACCCTGGGGTTTTCAGAATAATTAACTTCCGTTAACTTAGCTTTCAATCCTTTTATCTTTCATTCTATTTGTTCCTTTTTCATCATAGTAAACTGTAAGTCATGTACCAACAGAAAGTTGCTAACTGTCTGTTTGTTTTAATTTGAATTCTTGTCAAAGTAGTTATTAAATCAGAGCTAATATCGATACAAATGTTTAATGTATTTTTGTGATAGTTTCAATAAAAGGTCTATTTTCTGGTAGACCAACATAAGTTGAAGTCTCTCGTGAAATTACATTTCTGGCTAATCACAGCGTTAGATTTATTGATTTAATCTGAAAAAGATGAGAACCCGTAAAACTGATGGTAAGTTTGAAACAGTCTAAAACCTGCTCAAATCTATCATCTAAAATATAGATAAGTCAGCAAACTGACGCTTTTGTCTATATTTACTACAGATTGGTGGTCTTATAAGTGTTTAAATACCTTATGCTCCTCCAATATTATTACGTAACATTATTAACCATTAAATGAGTTACTACAACGTTTAATTTACCTTTGGGATCAATAAAGTATTTTGAATTGACATTTTAACTTTCTAATACAGTATATGTTCAACATCTGCTGGTGAGTTTGTACTGTAATTGGCTCTTATAAATTCCTGATTGAATGAAATTTCCTCACATTCATGGCTAATGTTTTTCTGTTTTGTTTGTTTGTTTTTGCTTCCTCTTTCAGCACCAGCCATCTCCATTCTTGATGTGTGATGGAAGTGGTGAAGACTGTTTTTTTGTTACCCTCCAGTAGACTCCACAAATTCAGGCCTGATGACTTTTTTCATTTTCATTTTTCTTTTTGCACATATTTTTCTGCAGTTCTTGTTACCTGTTGGACCATTTGAAATTACACGTTACACATGTTACATGTCTATGCAGAGGCCCTATGTATGGCTGGCTATTCAATTATATTAGTTTTTTTTTGTTGTTGTCATTGCTAAAGTGGCATAAGTTTGTTGAGGCCAGGCCTAATACTGAAAGGAAATGTATGTTGCAGTTGGAAACTGTAACAATAATAAGCTTCTTAAAATCTTAAGTCTAAAATGGACTTATCACATCTTTGTGTTACAGGAGCTTTTATTTTATATGTTTATTTTTATGTTGTTTTTCATGTCACTTTAGCACCATGAGCCTTGAAGTTAATAAAAGTGTCTAACTTTTTGAATTTGGCACATGTGGAATTAATTTAGAACTGGCTTTGTTCTTTGTAAATTTACATTAAAAATACTGATCTTTAACTCAGTAGACAGATCTAGATGAAAATACTATGTTTCTGTCCCATATTATTATGACATTAGGGAGAGTACCGGCACTTGTTTTTTTCCACTTAAAGCACTGGTTTCATTGATATATACTGTTGGAATAATCTAGGGGGCGCACTGTAGTCATATGTTAAACTCCAACATAAATGTGTCCAGAAGTGCTCACTGATGATGCACAATTAATCTGGTGCATATTGGATGATGTATTACTTTTCATTCATTCCATCTTTATTTAGACAGAAAAGTCACATTGATCCTAGAAGACTCATTTACAAGGGAAATTTGCTTAGACAGACAAAAAGCAATGGAACTGGGCACATTAGGAACTGGAGGCGAAAAAATTCCTATTAAAATCTTTCTTCTTGCCTGAGAAAAAAAATTATAATATTAAAAAACACCTCGCACAAATAAGCACATAGTGACACAGACATTCCGAGGGGGGGTGGGAGAGACACAGAGAACGATGAGCAATGTCCATGGACACTCTCGAAGGCACTGTAAGAGTTCTTATAAGGATGGAATATTCAGGCAGCTTCCTCCAATGAGATCCATAAACGCTCTCGAGGGAAAAGGGGTGCCTGCAATACAAGATTTTCGGGCGCGGATCAGACGTTTTGTTGACGAGATGCCCGCTCAGTGTTTCCCCTACCATTATACAGGCGGGGCGCCCCGCCCCGTCAACAGAACCGGGCGTCCCACCTACCGAACATCCCTCCCCCCACCACCCCTCTCACCCCCGTTGAGAAATGTCTTTACTGTATTACTGATGTAGTGGGCGCAAGGCGCAACACAATCATGCTAGCAAAAATGCTACTTACGCAACGCTCCTCCCCCTCCAAAACAAACGCGCGTTAAAAAAAAGAAAGAAAAAAATATGTGCGTTTACACTACTTTACATTACTGTACAGAAGGAAATGTCACCCTAAAAAAAAATCAGCGAAGCTCCTCAAACACCATGAAAATCATGGAAAAATCACCAGATACCTTAACTCTGCCACAGTAGCAGGAAAAAGTGTTGCAGGTCACACAGACGAACTGTCAAGAACCGATCACCACCGGACAAGTGGCTTCGACCAAGCTTGGCTATCAGAGCAAAAATAGTCCCCCTGGCTGTACAAAACTGAACTTGGTATGTCATTTAGTCAAATACATTAACTGGATGGATGATGGACAAAATTCAGCACATAATGAAATGATGGGATATTTCTATTTCTTGTTGTAAGAATGTTTTGTCGAATATGCAGACAGCATAAACAGGCAGTTGTGAGAGGAAGCCATGCCAGGCCATTTGTAGAGCTTCCCTGCCAGTCCTACAGAAAAGACAAACTAGACCGTCACATGGCATCTGAACATCATAAAAATGCCTGTCAGCACCATTTAAGTTTGACAACAGGTAAATTAGTTTCTTTTATTTTGATTTAATTTATTAACATATTTGGCTCTTGAATTCTAATGATGCTTGTCCTGATTCATGCTCAATAATCCAGATAGATATCTAACAAGGATAAGTCAGTTTCTCTGGACAGATTCTTCTTGTTGAAAGATGGATTAAAGATCTTTGGATAAAAGATGAAACATTTCAACATAGAAAAATCCATCCAGAGGACCTGATGTAACGTTGTAAGACTAACGATGCTCGTTATTTCAGGCAACACTGTCCTGGCATCATTTGAAGCTGACTGAAGTTTCCCTTTGGAACTGATTGCTGAGTGTTGTTAGCTGTGTGTGTTTTTGATCGCGCTGTGTTCAGGACAACTTGGACTATTCTGCTGTTGTTTACAGTGAATAGTGTAGAAGTGTACAGCTTAAAAGCTGTTTGTGTCTGCATCATGGCGTTTAATTTAAAGGAATTTATTGAACGGCCCATAGTGCAGGTCTTTGCAGACTATACAAGAGAAGAAATACTGACTGTGGCAGATCACTACAAAATTAAGATGAGAAGTCGCATTTATGAAGAAGAGTTTGTGAGTGAACTGCTGGCAGAATTATTCATGCTTGACATTTTTCCTGTGGTAAATGATGCAGAGCGTCTAAAGGAAAAGGAAAATGCTGCTTTAAGAAAAATAGAACTCGAAGAACAAATAAGAAAAGAAAAAGAGCTTATTTTAGAGCAGTTCGAAACTGACCTAAGGAACTTAATAATTAAACATCAAGCTTTTTTTTTAAAGAGAAAGAGCTTGAACAACAAAGTATTCAAGCTGCTTTGCAGGAGAAGAAGCGTCTTCTGGAGCAAGAAAGACTGGAGCTGCAGAGAGAGTTTGAGCTCCATGCTGAACAAAGGGAAAAACAAAGTTCGTGTCTCACTGTGTGTCATCCAGAGGTGACACCTGTGCCTTGCTCTCAGACAAGTGAGCTAACACATGCCTGTCCTGATGTACCTTCGTCATGTGTGGTGGTGCGTGTACCTCAGGAACGACGACAAGAAGAGGACGAGGTCGATTTAATCGACAGCTTCTTGATGAATTGTGAAGCAGAACAGATTCCAGTGAAGGAGGAGAAACTTTTGCTGTCTTCACAACATCTTCAAGAAAATGATGACATCGATCTCGGTGACAGTCTTCATCTGCTATTTAAAACTGAACAAACCCCAGTTCAGTCAAATGAGGACCTGAAGAACTCAGAAGAGGTGAAGACGCACTTGTCAAGTTCCCCTGTTTCTTTGTGTTCCCTTCCAGCCACTGCAGAAAACTTTGAAAGACTGTTGCTGAATGATGTGGGACCGTCACCTCAACAAGAAGCAGAAGACTCTGTGAAAAAAGACTTGTTCCTGACTGTGCCACAAGAGCTATTTGAAATGCATGTTTTTTATAATGCTTTGCCTAACACTCTCTCTTGTGTTTTCAGAGTAGCTGAAATCAAATGTTACTCCTGACCAGAAGTTGGCGTCACAATTGAACGGAGAAAGCTATCCAACACTAACCAGTGCTAGTACGGAGGAGATCAATTCCTCCCTGCATGCAAACAAAAGTCGACTCTCTTCGTCACTGACTGACCTCATCAGAAATGGTGTTGGCATTTGTCAAGAGAAACAAAAGCTTTTCAGAATAAAGTCAGATCAGAGACGCCTTTTCGGTTTTAAAACTTTTTGAGTGTGGCTGTAGAATTTGTGAGCGGTTTTATGGACTAGTTTTTAATGATGTTTGTAGTCCATTTAGGTGATGTGACCGCTACATTTTTTAACCTCTACGGTCCATTTTTTTTGTATGAGCGAATGTGTGTTTCCCCTAACATCCACATCACACTCATACAAAAATACTTGCGGTGAAGGTGTTATGTACCATGGGGGTGAGAGTTTTCAAACATCATTGTTGTTTTTATTTAGGCTACAGTCTGCTGCTGAACCCAGCAACCTGCTGAAAGCACCTTTTTTTCACTCAGCACCTCTCTAATCAGGCTTAATTGGTTGCTGCTGCTACCACCTGCTACAGCTCCCTTCTTAAGTCTGAAGCTGAGACCTGAGGAGCACGGAGGTTTGCTACATGAAACAGTTGTTGAAAGAGAAGCAGAGCTTCTAGTGAGAAAGTCTGAAAACAGATTGTTGGGTCCAGGGGTGCTCTCCGTCCACCCTTGGCCATTTTGGTGAGTACTCCAGAAGGGAGTTGTGTGGAGCTAAAGGCTCTTGTGTTTTGGTGCTGTGAATAGCACTTGTGGAGCAAGAACTGCTCATGTGGGCAGCTCTAATTGTTTAATTAGAGTTGTGTGTGTGGAGGTTTGGTTGGTTAGTGGGTTGAGACCTGCTGTGAGCTTGAGGTGTCTTCATTCAAAGGTAACCTATTATTGTTATTGTTACATTCATCTGCAGTGTCCTGCAGTTGTTTGTTTGTAGTGCTGGGAGTTCCTCCACCCTCCCTAGCTGTGTGTGTGATCTCTAGCAAGTTAGAGGTTGTTTGTACACTCCTTATAGGAGTGTGTGTTGGTTAGTACAATATAATAATAATATAATAATAATCATTTTATTTAAAAGCGCCTTTCAGGACACCCAAGGACACTTAACAAACCAATACAGTGCAAACATTATCAGCGACAAATTGAAATATAAAAAATACATGAAGATTATAAAATGCAAAATAATAAAAACACATTTAGTAAAGTTAATGATAAGCTAGTCTAAAGAGATGTGTTTTCAGGGCTGTCTTGAACAGAGAAAGGGAGGTGGTGTTGCGAAGGTCTGGCGGTAGAGCGTTCCAGAGGTGAGGGGCAGAGCAGGTGAAGGCCCTGCTCCCCATGGTGGAGAGGCGGGCAGAGGGTACATGGAGATGTAGCGAAGAGGAGGATCTGAGAGAGCGTGATGGGATGGAGATTTGCAGGAGGTCAGATAGATAAGGAGGGGCAAGGTTGTGGATAGCTTTGAACGTGAGAAGTAGAATTTTGAAGATGATGCGTGATTTAACCGGGAGCCAGTGGAGCTGCTGCAGGACAGGAGTGATGTGGTTATAGTAGGAGGTTTGAGTGATGACACGGGCAGCTGAGTTCTGGACCATCTGTAACTTGTGGAGAGATTTGTTGGGGAGGCCGTAGAGAAGGGAGTTGCAGTAATCGATACGGGAAGTCACAAGACTGTGCACCAGGATGGCTGTGGAGCGGGGTGAGAGAGAAGGACGGAGACGGTTAATATTACGGAGGTGGAAATAGGCAGACTGAGTAATATTGTTGATGTGTGAAGTGAAGGAGAAAGTGGTGTCGAGGATGACACCGAGGCTCTTGACCTGAGGGGAGGGGGATAGCAGAGAGTTGTATGGTGTAGTGGCTAGGGAATCAGACTTGGGATCCGAAGGACCCAGGTTCGAACCCCGGCCACGGCACAACTTGGGGTGTCTATGAGTGCACATCTATTTTCCCCAGCTCCCCGAGCGCTGACTATGGCTGCTCACTGCACCACCTGGTGGTGGCTGGGTTAAATGCAGAGGCCAATTTCGTCTGTCAAGTATGGGAAACATACACAGATGACAAAAATGTGACATTTATTTATTTATTTATTTAAGGGGGACGAGAAGATGTTCTGATTTTGAAATAGAGTTTTTGGTACCAACAAGAATGATTTCTGTTTTGTTACTGTTTAGTTGAAGGAAATTGTTAGAAAACCAGTGATTTAGCTCAATGAGACAGTCGGTGAGGATGGAGGGTGGGTGGGTGGAGTTAGGTTTTGATGACAGGTAGAGCTGTGTGTCATCAGCATAACAGTGGAAATGGATGCCGTATTTACAGAAGATGTGACCTAGAGGAAGGAGGTAAATGATGAAGAGGAGGGGTCAGAGGACAGAGCCTTGGGGGACACCCGTGGAGACAGGGGAAGACTGAGAGCGGAAGGATTTAAGCTGAATGAATTGAGTGTGGTCAGAGAGATAGGAGGTTGAACCAGTCTAACGGGGTACCTGAGATGGCAATGGAGGTTAGTCTGTTGAGGAGGATAGAATGACAGATGGTGTCGAAGGCAGAACTTAGATCAAGAAGAATGAGGATGGACTATCGTGCTCTTGTGGGCTCTAGTTTATCTAGAGTAGTGGACCTGAGCCGTTGAGAGCTCTCATCTGAGTCTCAGAGACTGGGCTCTGGAGCGCTGTCCGCTGGAGACAGCTGTGTTGACTCCTGCTCTCTTTTGTTTTGGCTCCTGTTTTTCTCATAACTTTACTTTAATAACTTTCTGGTTGGGTACGGCTGGTAGTCCCATTTTCGCCTTTTTTATCTTTAGGCCTAGAGTTTTGTACAGGTAGACCGTTGTCCAACAGGGTTCTACGGCTCTGTACAGAGTTGGCTCTGTTGGGCAGCGTTATTTTCTGTTTGGCCACCTTACCCTAACCTAGTGCTGGACGATAATTCAATAACGATAAATATCGCGATATACATTTATTCAATAACGATGATATGAAGTTTAAGCATATTTTCGATATTTCGATAGGATTTTACAACGTTTCATTGACGTTTTTCTGTTTCTGTTCGGGTTGGAGCGGCTGCTTCAACAACGCGCCCGGACAGAAAAAGCTGTGACACAAAATGTGCGTGGTGACGTCGTTGTTACGCAGCGCTCAGTCCAGCACAGTGTTGCCAGATTGGGCGGTTTACCGCCATTTGGGCGGTTTTCACTCTCTACTTAGCGGCTAAAAATAGCTTCGGGCGGGTGGTGATAATTTGGGCGGATTTGGAGTCAGATCGGCGGTTTCTGAGTTAACTATTAAATGAATTTCAAACAATCATTCATCATTATTAGCAAAGCTCCTCTGACCTTTCTCCATCACTGATTGGCTATTGTCATCTGCCAGGGCGATCCCAACAGAGAACTGGTGAGGCAGTCAGTGGACGCCTCGTTGAGTGGGCTGGTCCGTAGCGGCGGTACGTCAGAGCGGCCGCCATATTGGATGTGGCAGAACTGCCGGTCAACTGATAGAAGGAAACGGACTGAACTTCATAAAGCACCGTTTTACAAAGTGTTTTATGCCTGTCATTCACACACACCGTGTGAATGACATTTGGACATATATTTGGAAAGCAACCATGCACCAAAGACAACGTTTATAACTTTTAAAGTGATTAATAAAAATGTTTATTCCTTAAATGTTTAGGTTACAGTATAGGTAAACACTAATTTTGAGTCCGCTCATTCTCAATCAGTTCATCTGGACAGTTTCTTTTTAGCAGAAACGTTTCACCCTCACTCCAGAGGGCTTCCTCAGTCAGAGTAGTCCAAAGCACACTGAAGTTAACCCACCAAGTAAGCAACTTATGTGGACCAACCAGTTTGCTGTAGCCAAGATGGTTTCTGGGGGCGTGTCCCTCGTCGACTCCTCCCAGGCAGGCAGACATGTCCAAAGTGGTTCAAGACAAGAAAGTTAATTCTCAATAGTCCAGGTATCAAATCCGCTCATTCTCAATCAGTTCATCTGGACAGTTTCTTTTTAGCAGAAACGTTTCACCCTCACTCCAGAGGGCTTCCTCAGTCAGAGTAGTCCAAAGCACACTGAAGTTAACCCACCAAGTAAGCAACTTATGTGGACCAACCAGTTTGCTGTAGCCAAGATGGTTTCTGGGGGCGTGTCCCTCGTCGACTCCTCCCAGGCAGGCAGACATGTCCAAAGTGGTTCAAGACAAGAAAGTTAATTCTCAATAGTCCAGGTATCAAATCCGCTCATTCTCAATCAGTTCATCTGGACAGTTTCTTTTTAGCAGAAACGTTTCACCCTCACTCCAGAGGGCTTCCTCAGTCAGAGTAGTCCAAAGCACACTGAAGTTAACCCACCAAGTAAGCAACTTATGTGGACCAACCAGTTTGCTGTAGCCAAGATGGTTTCTGGGGGCGTGTCCCTCGTCGACTCCTCCCAGGCAGGCAGACATGTCCAAAGTGGTTCAAGACAAGAAAGTTAATTCTCAATAGTCCAGGTATCAAATCCGCTCATTCTCAATCAGTTCATCTGGACAGTTTCTTTTTAGCAGAAACGTTTCACCCTCACTCCAGAGGGCTTCCTCAGTCAGAGTAGTCCAAAGCACACTGAAGTTAACCCACCAAGTAAGCAACTTATGTGGACCAACCAGTTTGCTGTAGCCAAGATGGTTTCTGGGGGCGTGTCCCTCGTCGACTCCTCCCAGGCAGGCAGACATGTCCAAAGTGGTTCAAGACAAGAAAG
>JBBPBX010041825.1:0-13482 GCA_038048925.1 Garcialebias charrua | reverse complement strand
TTTTTTTTTGCTTTGTTTTGTTTTGTTTTTTGAATGTCCAGAGGACCAGACTTAACTTTTTTGGATTTTTCTACCTGGATTATTGAGCATGCATCAGGGTACAAAGAAGAAGTGTTTGCTGTGGTCAAAAGTGTGGCTTAATTTTAATAAAATGACCAGCAGTCGGCTCAGTGCAGTACTTGCAATAATTTTAGATTGTGCAAAGGAGGCTAAAGTAACAAAGTGGCTCGTCTTTGACGAGCTCCACTGGATTATTTTACCTTCATCATCCAGACAGGAACAAGAGTGGGTCTGTCTCTATATCAGGTAATAAAACTATAAACTACGTCTCATACAAACATTAAGGCAGCTAACAAGTTATATTTTATTTAAAGCGGTAGGTCAACTCAAATGCTAACACGATGCTAACGTTAGCTCGTATTTTTTCTTAGATAAACGACCTGAAATCAATGGCTAACACTGTTAGCTTGGCTCCACAGCGTCCAAGTTAAATACATCAGTGTAACTGAATGAAGAGAGACACAGAACAGTTACAGAATATGTTGTGAAAAGGTTTCATCCCCTTCTCAGATGTGGAATCACCAACATTTAGGTGCTAATAATTGTTCATGCTAAGCTAACGTGACATGCTTGTTTGTTTATATGTTTGCAGGGACATGATGAAAATCATCAACACAAGTACACACCACCTACCATGGACCACTTGTCAAATAAGTTAACCCCACCTTAGAAGGATGATGTGTCTGGGAGCAGATCCAAAGATGAATAAGCAGATAAAATAATAATAATAATGAATTCAATTTATAACGCACTTTTCATTAATGAAAATCTCAAAGTGCTACAAGGTGCAACAGAATTAAATGTCAATAAAACAAATAATAAAACAAGTAAAATCAATAACAGTATCAACTAAGATCAAAAGTAGAATCATGAGGAGGTAGAGTATGCTCGGTTGAAAAGAAAGGTCTTCAAGCCGCTCTTAAAGTCAACCACAGACTGTGGGGTTCTCAGACAGTCAGGAAGAGAGTTCCACAGGCGGGGGGCAGCCACACTGAAAGCCCGGTCTCCCATGGTCCTTAATTTGGTTCTCGGAATGTGAAGGAGATTACTGTTCTGTGACCGCAGTGAACGGGTGGATGAGTATGGAATAAGAATATCCTTCAGATAATCTGGTGAAGCTCCATGTAAGCATTGATGTGTAATGAGAGCAGTTTTGTACTGAATTCTGTAGGCGACAGGAAGCCAATGAAGGTTATGGAGAATGGGCGTAATATGTTCAAATTTACGAACTCTCAACAAGATCCTTGCTGCACTGTTTTGAATATATTGAAGTTTTTGTAGGTTTTTGGCAGGGATTCCAATAAACAGGGAGTTGCAGTAGTCGAGCCTGGAGGAGACAAAAGCATGGACGAGCTTCTCAGCATCGGAAAAAGTTAGGGATGGGCGAAGTCTGGAGATGTTTCGAAGATGGAAGAAGCAAGTTTTAAACAGAAGCTTAATGTGATTTTCAAATGTAAGATTGGAGTCCATTTTTATTCCAAGATTAGTAACAGAGGTGGAGAGGGGGATGTCTTGTCCAGAAAAGGAAAGTGTTGTTATAGGAGATGTTTGTACCTGGTGAGGGGTGCCAATCAGTATGGCCTCAGTCTTGGAGCAGTTTAATTGAAGAAAGTTCTGATTCATCCATGCCCTAATTGCCTCCAGGCAGGCAGAGAGGGCAGTGAGTGAAGATGGAGATGACAAGGTGGAAGATGAGGATGCTCCAGTCCTGATGTAAAGCTGTGTATCGTCGGCATAACAGTGAAAAGAAATGTTGAACTGATTAATAATTTGACCTAAAGGCAGCATGTAAAGGGAAAACAGCAGGGGCCCCAGAACCGACCCCTGAGGGACACCACAGGAGACACAGACTGTCTGGGACGTGGCGTTGCCAAGACTAACACATTCCAGCCTATTGGAGAGGAAAGATTTGAACCAGTCCAGGACGGTGTCGCAGAGACCGACCTCCACATGAAGACGGTGGAGGAGGATACTATGGTCCACAGTGTCGAAGGCTGCAGTGAGGTCAAGGAGGACAAGGATGGAGGGAGAGCCAGTGTCAGCAGCCAAGAGGACATCATTGGTAACCCTCAGCAATGCAGTCTCTGTACTGTGAGCTGCCCTGAATCCAGACTGGAACTTCTCATACAGAGAGTGTTGTTGTAGGTGATCCTGCAGCTGAGCAGCAACAGCTTTTTCCAGCACTTTAGACAGAAAAGGGAGGTGTGAAATTGGGCGGTAATTAGAAAAAATGTCGGGATCCAAATTAGATTTTTTCAGAAGAGGCCTAATGATGGCGGTTTTTAGAGGCAGTGGAACATGACCAGATTGTAGAGACTGATTTATTATTTGAGTGATTAGTGGGCCTATTGCAGAGTGATTGGTTTTTATGAGAGACGAGGGGAAAGGATCCAGGGCGCAGGATGAAGGCTTCATTTTATTGATGATGGCCTCCACCTCACTCTGAACAACTTCGTCAAAGCTGTTTAGGGTCCCAGAATAGTGATGGGTAGGTGGCACACTGAGAACAAGGAGGTTGTGGAGCTGAGATCTGATAGTGTCAACGTTGGATTTAAAAGATGAAAGAAACAGGTCGCATTTCTGAGCAGAGTCCTCAAGAGTTTGTTTAATGGGATTAAGCAGACGAGTTATTGTGGAGAAGAGCTGTTTAGAGTTTCCAGGGCAGGTTTTTTGATTGATTGATTGATGTTTATTCATTCATTTAAAAAAAAGAACAATACAAGACAGTTTCATCAGATACAAGAATACAAGTAGGATAAAATGAAGGGAGCAGAAAGAAGATGAAATCTTATTATATCTGCCCCTATTTCACAGTTTGTTCAACCAATGATAACCTTCAAGCAACATCACAGAATGAATAATTCTACTTATTTTTCTAACTGTAATACATAAACTAGATCACAAAATGAATAATTCTACTTAATTTTTCTAACTGTAATACACAAACTACATCATCCATAATTCTACTTATTTTTTCTAACTGTGATACACAAACTACATTACAAAATGAATAATTCTACTTAATTTTTCTAACTAATACACAATATTTCTAACTAATACACAAACTACATCACACTTAATTATTTTTATTTTTATTATTTTATTATTTTTTTTATTTCTATTTAATTTTCCTATTTTTTTATTATTTTATTTTTTTCTACTTAATTTTCCTAACTGTAATACACAAACTAGATCATAAAATGAATAATTCTACTTAATTTTTCTAACTGTAATACACAAACTAAAAGATGGCACAACATCAAGATGTTCACAAAATGAATAATTCTACTTAATATTCCTAACTGTAATACACAAAATACATCACAAAAATGAATAATTCTACTTAAATTTTCTAAATGTAATACACAAACTGCTTCACAAAATGACTAACTCTACTTAATTTTTCTAACTGTAATACACAAACGCACTAAGCTACATCATAAGTACAACATAGGTGTAATACACAAACACGCGAGGTTACATCATATATAGTTTTTGAGCAAGTCCTTTTTGACTTTTTTCTTAAATGTATGCATTGATTTTTCATTTTTAACATCACTCTCCAGAGCATTCCACAATCGAACTCCCTGAATTGAGGTAGACCGTCCCTTTAAGCTGGTTCTGAATTGTGGTTTGATGAATATCTCTGTCCCTTTGAGATTGTAATAACTTTGTCTTTTTATAAAGTTTCTTTGGATATTTAAAGGTAATGTGTTATTATGAGCCCTATACATAACTGATAAAATACTATATTCTACCAATTCCTGGAATTTCAATAAGTTTAGCTGAAGAAACAAGGTGTTTGAAGGGTGAGTGAAATGTTTTCTGGTGATTACTCTTACAGCTCTCTTTTGTAAAATAAAAACAGGCTTTGTAATAGTTTTGCACGCTTTTCCCCAAACCTCAATACAATAGATTAAATGTGGAGCAATGATTGTGTTATACAACATATGTAAAGCTTTATCAATTAAAAAATCCCTGACTTTATACAGTACTGCAATTGATCTAGCTATTTTTTTA
This sequence comes from Garcialebias charrua, assembly GCA_038048925.1. NCBI lineage: Eukaryota > Metazoa > Chordata > Actinopteri > Cyprinodontiformes > Rivulidae > Garcialebias > Garcialebias charrua. The sequence continues at coordinate 9,402 of JBBPBX010041825.1, read as the reverse complement.
ATGGAATTTACATGATGTTTCCACGTCAGTTTGTCATCAATGATAACACCCAGAAACTTCACTTCACTCACTTTACAGATCACAACATCTTCAATTTCAAATGGATCGTCATCAACAATTCTCTTTTTGTTACTGAATATCATGTAATTAGTTTTATCTAAATTCAAAGATAATTTGTTTAATTTAAACCAAGTTTGTATTTTTATAAATTCTGTTTTCATCATATCCAAAATCTGTTTTATGTCATTACCCGAACAGAAAAATGTGGTGTCATCGGCAAAAAGAACACATTTAAGTAGTCCTGACACATTTACCAAGTCATTCACATATAAAATAAATAACTTTGGTCCAAGCACAGAACCCTGAGGAACTCCACAAGTGATATCACGGAGGTCAGATCTAACATCATTTATTTGCACAAACTGTTTCCTGTCCTTCAAATAGCTAGATACCCACTGTAATGCTGGTCCTCTAATACCATATTTATTTAGTTTTTCAAGGAGAATGGTGTGGTCAATGGTATCAAATGCTTTTTTTAGATCAACAAAAACACTAACACAGTACTGTTTATGATCGACAGCATTAGTTATTTGTTCCATTAAATCCATGAGAGCCATTGACGTAGAGTTTTTTTCTCTAAACCCATACTGACTGCTACTTAAAATATTTTGTTTATCAATAAATTGATCCAATCTGGTCACAAATAGTTTTTCTAGAATTTTTGAGAACTGTGGTAATAAGGATATTGGCCTATAATTATTGAATACACATTTATCACCATTTTTAAAAAGAGGAATTACCTTTGCTACTTTCATGTTATCTGGAAATATTCCTGTTGAAAAAGATAAATTGCATATATATGTAAATGGTTCAATAACATAACTTATTATTTCTTTTACGAACATCATATCCATGTCCACCCAGTCTTTTGATCTCTTGTCTGAGAGATTTTTTACCATTTTCATAATTTCCTCTTTGTTAGTTCCACTTAGAAAAATACTGTTGGTGCAGCTTTTAATTGAATGACAAACCTTATTATCTACTTTTGGTATTTTAGCTGCAAGGCTTGATCCAATATTTACAAAATATTGATTAAATTCGTTTACGATATCATTCTCATCATGTATTTCTTTGTCATCTTTCACAAAATATTTTGCAATGTTCGTTTTTGTTTTATGCAGTGGCGGTTCCTCAGTTAACCACCAGGGGGGGCTATTTTCTCAAAAATGAAAAAATAACGTTTCAAGTTTTTCTGGTGTTTATTTATCAAATGCAGATTAAAACTAGGCCAACAGTACAATGAAATGCTCAGATTGAGAACCAACAATTTAACTCACTAAAACAACAAAGAACAAACAAAAAAAAATACTAAAGCATGCAATAAAGGTACAAAAATAAAGTACCTACAAATGAAAAAGTAATACAAGGTCCTACAAACATAGTAAAAAACAACATGGTAGAATTTCAATGGTGCAATGGTTTCAATGGAGTCATACAGACTCATGTTTGTGCTGCTGTTTGGAGTAATGCTTTCTATGATATTAGTGCTTAGTGTATTGTTAATTGATGTTTTTCTTAGTTCATATCTTAGATGTTATTACGGTTTTCTCTTACAGTTTATTGTTTGATGTAACTGGGACCCTGTGTACATAATCTTGTTTCATCACATGTACCACATGTAGTGCAAATGGCAATAAAGATTCTCTGACTGATTTTGTGCTTTTCAATTATGCTAAATATGAAAGGGTGGGTTTTGGCACCTTTCTCTTCCATATGAATAATAAAATATTGGACATGGACAATATTTATTTTTCCTGGTATTCAAGAGGATAGGGAAATGGCTAGTCAGCTTTCTAATTCTAACAACTATTTATTTTATGAGTATATGTGTACATTTAATAGCAACAATTCAAATTGACATTGTAATTAGAAAGATGTAGTGCTCCTCACTTTTTCAAAATACAGAACTACTATAATGAAAAACATTGTACGGTAAAAGCCCTACATCATGCATTTAGCTGCTCACCTCTGTAGCTATCCTCTGACGTTCACCAGGGCCCAGTGTGCGGCGTTTCTTGGCCATCTGGGATACACTGCCACTGTGTTCTCCACAAAGAGTAGGGAGTGAGTCTCTGCAGGACCATAAGAGAACAGTGTTCATCTTTTAGTCACCAGGTAAAATAACAAGAAATGTGAAGTTGTTCAATCATAAGACATTAACAAAATACTGTATCAGTAATATTAAACAGCACAACATACACATTAATTTCAGTTTACCGGTACCTGATTTCTTGAATGTGGTCTGTGAACTTCTGCATGATTCTCTGAACAAAGACTGAGTCGATGGTCCGCTTCTGGAGTTGGTTGTAGAGAATGTCCACATGAGGCATCACCAGATTGAACAGTTTCAGGAAAAAGCTGAAGCTTTCATCCTCCAGCAGTCTCACAAAGCCTCCAGCTTCTCTAACAGTGGTAGGATCAAACTTTCCTGAGTCCCTGATGGTTTCAAAACACTGGAGCAGTTTTTCTTTGTGTTCAAAAACAGTGTTCACAGCTCGGCTGTGGAAGTTCCACCTCACTGTGCTTGCTCTTGGAACTCTGTGGGCCACCACTTCATCGAGAATACTGGTTCTCTTTGGCGATCTTGAAAAAAAGCCGGAGAATCCAGCCAGGTCTGAGAAGAAAATATTCACTTTTGAGATATGGGAAGTCACCTGCTGCATGATAAGATTAAGCTGGTGAGCATAGCAGTGATATATATATAGTGTGCATTTACATAGACATCTTGGATCTTCTTCTGTACACCACCTGTGGCTCCTCTCATGACACTCGCACCATCATATGCTTGTGAAATGAGCTTGCTCTTCTGGTCATCAGGGAGAATGGTGCTCAACCTATCCAGAAGTGCTGTGGCGATGGAATCAGCTGTGGCACTTTGGAGAGGTATGAACTCAAAAAACCTCTCTTGGACATGATGGGCTTTGTCAATGTAGCGGATCACAAGCACCAGCTGACACTGAGTGGAAATGTCCATTGTTTCATCAGCCTGGATGGAGACAAAGTCTGCACTCCTGATTTCTTCAATGATGCACTCTCTCAAAACTGACAGCATGCAATCAAGGAGTTCATTCTGCACAGCCTTGGATGTTCCCTTAAACACAGTGGCAGTCTGCAGGTGCTCATGTAGAACTGCATCCAGTGATGCTACAAAATCCACCAGTCCTCTAAAAATACCTGGATTTTCTGAGCTTTCACTTTCATCATGACCACGCAGAGCAAGTTCGATCAGGTCCGAGTTTTTTCACTTCCATCTTCTCCTGATTTGTTCTTCTCTCAAAAGGTGTTGTTTTCAGTGACTTCACTGAATTATTTAATGTCTCCTGCTCCATTTTGTCTCTCTGTCTGTTACACAGGTGGTAGATGTGTAGAGATGAAGGTGTTGTGTGGATTTTTTTCTGTAAAGAAAGTACAGAAGGCACATTAATTATGTATTTTTTTTAGCATTTTCCACATTGCTTGAAGTGCTTTGTGTACACATATGTAATCACATTTTAACTTTCTTAATACAACATAAATAATAATATCCAGGTTATTTCAATTGCATTCCATCCACAGTGATCTTTATAATATTAAAATTAAATTCAAATAATTATATAATCACTGTTTCATAACATGAAAAATTCAAACTATTTAATGCTTAAATCTTTCTGCTACTTGATTTATTTAAGTTTAGAGTGTCTTTGAAACAACAGCACAACTTATAATGAAACTAAAGTTTAACTAAACTAAACTAAAACTAAAGTTTATTTATTCATTCAGATTTATTCATCAGAAAATTTGCAACTGCTGCTAAACGAAACGAGACAAAAGTTAACTAACACAGACAGACACTCTGAGGAGTAAACAGTTCATGATGAGCTGAAGATGGACAGACAGGAGTCGTCTTCACACATTTGGGTTTAGCAAGTAGCAACTTTTATAATGTTGCAGTACACCACAACCATGATGAGCACAGCTAGTAGCTACTGACTGCAACAACAAACAACACACACACGACACCACGTCACACAGATGAGATGATCAGCTCAAAACTTTGCTCATGTGCGCTTAGAGATTCATTAAAGTCACTAATTATTACTTGCTTACCTGTGTAGAAAAGGCACCATAAGTTTCAACGTCGCTAGTTGCGTGTGATCAGCTCTGACTGTGTAAACATAGATGGTCCCCCGCTCCCCCTCCCTCTTCGGCTCGAACCGGAACCCGCTGGCGATCCGTGGCGATAAGAGACGAGTCCAGGCTCGAGGGCGACGGAAAATGCGACCTGTACAGTTCAATAATTTTGGACAGATGGGACATAAACTAACTACGCCGCTAGCGGCCGCTAGTTATACAATTAGATTCAATGGAATAGCCGCAGGCGGCGCCGAGCGGTGAAACCGGAAGTACGTCACAATCAAAAAACGTTTTTTGAAACAATCATTACTCATAAAATATTTATCCTACACAACTAAAAACATATATGCATGCATTTCGAAATATTTTTATTTTATTATTTCACTTTTATAAAAAAAAAAAAAAAAAGAAATCTTCAAATGGTGAAGAAGAGCTGCAGTCCAAGGAGGGGCGGCGCCCCTAGCGCCCTCTAGTGGCGGCCGCCACTGGTTTTATGACTTTTTAGAACATCATTTATTACTCGCCATGTTGTTTTAGTGTCACCATTGCTCTTGTTTAATAAATCACTATAGTATTCTTTCTTGCATCTTCTTATAATCATTACCAATTTATTTTTATATTTTTTATATTTTTCTTCAGCTTGTTGTGTTCTCGTTTTTAAGAAACATAAATACAAGTTATTTTTTTTTTTACAAGCATTTCTCAACCCTTTAGTCATCCAAGGTTGGTCAACAATATTTCTTTTTCTACGATTTCTTTGCACACAATTCTTTTCATACAGAGCTTCTAAAATGTTCATAAATTCATCATATGATCTGTTAACATCATCAATATACACGTCCTTCCAGTTTTGCTTCTGTAAATCATCTTTTAATTGATCCATAGCTTTTTTTGATGTGTTTATTATTTTTTTCTTAATTGTAACTTCTTTTGTAATGTTTTGATCATTTCTGTAGATAGTGAAAACTGGTAAATGATCACTTAAATCAGTTGTTAAGATACCACCTGTCATATCCCCATTAGTTATATTTGTGAAAATGTTGTCAATTATCGTAGCACTATGAGTTGTAATTCTTGTTGGTTTTGATATTAACGGATAAAGATTTAAACTATACATTGAATTTAGAAATGTGCTGATGTTATTTGAATCCGTTTTATTTCCCAGGTCAATATTAAAGTCTCCACACAAGAAAACTTTTTTATTTAAACTCTTTTCCAGTAGTTGTATGATTTTATCGGTGAATATTTCTATATTTGATCCTGGTGATCGATATACACAACTTATGGATATGTTTTTAGCATTTTCGTTTAATATTTCTATTGTTATTATTTCCATAAGATTGTCAACAATTATTGACATTTCTTTAATTATTCTACACTTTATTTCATTTTTGACAAATAGAGCTACTCCTCCACCTTTTTTATTGTTTCTGTTTAAATGATATAATTCATATCCTTCGATGTGAACGTTATTTTTGTTTTCATCATTAAGCCATGTCTCTGACAGTGCTATTAATGTAAAAGTTCTGTTTAACTGTTTTAAATAATCTGTTATTTTGGATATATTTGCATTTATACTTCTACTATTGATGTGAATAATAGAGAGATCTCCATTTGTTATATTGATGTCATTAAACTTTTCTTCATTGTAGTATTCACAGTCTTTTATAGCAGGATAAAAGTTTGCATCAACCAAATCATCAACATTGTATATTTTAAATTCTGAGTCTTCGTTTGTTTCCGTCATGTTTTAATGTATTTGTTTGTTTGTTCATTTTTGTCAATTTTTGTGTATGAACATGTGATAGTGATTGGTGATTTGTCATTTTTGAGCTCATTTAAATGTGTCTAGGTCTTTCAGTTCTTTTATTATTTTAGCTTGAGAATTTTCATGTACTTTGATCCAGATGTTTCCGTTTCTTGTCCAAGTTTTTTTTATTTTTTCATCCTTTTTCAACAACCTTGCTGCATGTGCAATGTTTGCGTTTTTTTTAGTTAGGTGTTCATTCATGAAGACCCTAGTTTCTGCGAGTTTCTTTGACTGCATCATTACCCTGTTTCTTTGATTCCTTCCAATGAATCTCACTACTACTGATGGTTTAAGTTTGTTAACTCTATTGGGCAGTGTGTAACAGGTGGAAATGTCATCACGTTTAATGTCAATGTCTTTGCCATTTAAGAAAGTGACTACCTGATTCTCCAGAGACTGCAGTTGTTCTGGTCGTCCTCCTTCACTCGTGTTAACGCCTTTAGTTACATCAGCCGATGACCAGCGTTTAAGCTCGAGTCCAGAAATGACCATGTTCTCGCCTCTTATGTATTGTTCCATGTCCTCACACTTTTGTTCCAATTGAGCTAATCGTTCTTCTCTGATGACCTCCTGAGCTTTCATTTGTTTCATCTCCTCTACCAGTTGATTAAAGTTTTTTTGCTCAGCTCTCAGACTTGTAAGTTCCTCAGTGAGAACGTTTACTGCATTTTTCAATTCCTCCATTAACTCCAGATTTTTATCCACCGATTTTTTACTCGCCGACTCCTGTCTCTGCTGCTCCGTTTTCTTTGTTCTCCCAGGACTCATCTCGCCTGCTTCTTCTGGTCTGGATACAGAAATTCACTGTTCTACAGCAACTCGCTCGCCGATCTGCTCCCGTCCGCAGCAACTCGCCCGCTGCTCTGCTCATGTCCAACAGTAACCAGCTTGCTTCCCGTCGAACAGTAACTCGATCGTTGCTCTGCATCCGTTTTCAGCAACTCGCTCGCTGTCCTGCTCCCGTCCAACAGCAACTCACTCGTTGCTCTGCTCACGTACAATCAGCTTGCTGCACTGTTCCCGTCCAACAGCAACCAGCTTGCTGCACTGCTCCCGTCCAGTAGCAACCAGCTTGTTGCTCTGCTCACGTCAAGCAGCAACCAGCTTGTTGCTCTGCTCACGTCAAGCAGCAACCAGCTTGTTTCTCTGCTCCCGTCCAACAGCAACTCACTCGTTGCTCTGCTCACGTCCAACAACAACTCACTCGTTGCTCTGCTCACGTCCAACAACAACCAGCTTGCTGCTCTGCTCACGTCCACAGCATACAGCTTAGGCAGGTCCTGTCCACCAGCAACCAGTTCAGCTCAGCTCTCGTCCATCTGGGGCCAGTTCACAGACTACAGATTTTCAGCCCGTAGCAACAATCCCCAACTCCGTGGTGTATTGCCGCATTAGCTTTTATCAGCAGCACATGGCTAGCGATTAGCTTGTAGCCTGTAGCCTCCACTCCCAGCTTTGTTTTGTTCTTTCGCTGAACCAAAGCACCTCCAGCTTGCCGGCCCGCGTTTTTTCGTAACAACCAGCGTATTTTTCCGGTTTATTTGTTCACGAAGCCCGCAGCCACGGCACCCGGCCACGGTGACCCAGCTCGGTTCGCTTTGATTAGCCCGGCTAGTAGCTACGCTAGGCTAACTCTCGGCAAAAACTCACGGACACATTGGCTTGTAGATTCATAATTCTGGATCGCATGCTCCAGTCCAAATTTTCGCAGCTTTTTCAGCGTTCCTCTCTGTACATCCAGCACAAAAACTGCGAGTACAAGCTCTCCAAATACTCCTTTTGGAGGTAGTACAGGCAGGAGCCCGACTACAAACGTCCTCTCTGGTCAGCCGCCATGTTTAACCTGGCAGGTGTTGATGATGTTAGAATAATATTTGGAATGTGCTTCTTTAAGAGAATAGGCGTATGCTTTCTGATGTTCTTTATATGCCTGCTTATGCACAGAGAGACCAGATGATTTTACACGTCTCTTAATAGCACGGCCAGTTGCCTTCATCTTGCGCAGCTCATCAGTGTACCAGGGGGCTGAACGCGAGAAAGACACCAGTCTTGTCTTCAAGGGGGCGTGTAGGTCCAGGAGCTCCCGAAGAGATTGGTTGTAGTAATCCACAGAGTCATCTGCAGAAGGATGATTGACAGCGGTCAGGGTGTGAAGATCAGCAGACAGAACATCAAGGGAAATGTTTTTAAGGTCACGGAACTGGATGGGTCGTTTTGGGTTTGAAGCAGGCGAAGATGAAGGCACTTCCAGGGAGATGACCCTGTGGTCTGAGACACCCAGGTCATATACAGATAAGTTATTGATGAGTACAGTGTCTGTAATCACCAAATCCAGAGTATGCCCCCTGCTGTGCGTAGGGGCGTCAACATGTTGAGTGAGATTAAGAGAGTCCAAAAGAGACTTAAAATCTGTTGCCAGAGGTGAAGAAGAATTGTCCACGTGGATATTTAAGTCGCCAAGAAAAATAGTCTTCACAGGGGAGGTGCAGAAAAAAGTGAGGAGGTCATGCATCTCTGAGTTAAATGAAACATGCGGTTTGGGAGGCCTATAAATCAATATAACATTCATCAGAAGTGGGGCTTTGAAGCTGAAAGCCAGACATTCAAAAGAAGAAAAGTCCTGAGAAGACAGATGAGACAATTTTAAATTACTGCGATAAATTACCGCCAGACCACCACCGCGGCCAGTGCTGTGGGCTCTCTGCAGATAACTGTATCCAGAGGGACAAGCTTCATTCAGAGAACTAAACGCATCTGGTTGATGCCAAGTCTCTGTAAGACACATGAGGTCCAAATTCTTCTCCAGAATGTGATCATGAATTAAACATGACTTGTTGGATAGTGACTGCACATTGAAAAGTTCTAATTTAATACCAGTTGGAATAGGAGCTTTTTGAACCGGTTTAAGCAGACTGAAGTCCACTCCACGTTTTCCTCGCCACTTTGTGCGCAGTGGACTACAAAGGCCTACAGACGCAGCGTTCTGATGACGCCATCGAGGTGCGACACGTCTTTCAGCCCAGGCAGCACTAATCGAATCCGAGTTCGCTTGAGAATAAACGGTTTTCCTTCGAGAGCTTCTATGGATGTAACGAGGTCTACGCAGAAGTCCCAGTTGTTTGATGGTGGAAATAGAAAGAGGAATGGAGCAGTTGTTAAGTTCAAACAACTGCGAAGCGGAATACCATACCATACCATACCATTTTATTTATAAAGCACTTTAAACAGGAACAAGTCCACACCAAAGTGCTGGACAAACAAACACGCAACAGGCAACACAGACAATGAAGTACAACACGAAAAACATAAAAACATTGCAGATCATAAATCAAACGATCCAATACAAATCAGCTGGCATTGAAAGCAATGGAGTAGTAGTGAGTTTTTAACCGGGATTTGAAAACCGAGAGGGAGGGGGC